>JAOEHQ010027906.1:0-10566 GCA_025447715.1 Asclepias incarnata
GTAATATCAAGGTGAGTTTTTATATCATATAAATGTTATAATGTACGTGTGCGCTATTTAATTTGTGGTAATGTGGATGGTTCGCTAGCTAATATGATTTTCTTCTGTTGCAGTACCGATTTGGATAATGAGCCTGTCCATGGCAAGATGGCACTAAAATGATTGTAACTTGGGTTACGAGACTCCGTTTTGAACGTGCAACCAGTCAAAACGAAGATGGAAACAAGGAGAATGTCATGGCAAGGTCCCAAAAATGCTTTTTAAGTGCTGTTTTGGACATTTTTATGTTTATTTTTGTGTGTTTTTGAACTTTGTTGGTGAGTCTTTGTCTAGCCCATGGCTTTTTGAGGGCCCGAAATAATTTTTCCTTATTATGTATTGTGCTTTGTGCATACAAGCTCTTGTGAAAATTGATCAGAGTAATCAATGCGTTGGATCGCCGTTCCAGAAAAAAAATAAAATGCGTTGGATCTTGTTTTTCTAAATTCATACACTGCATCATCTTCTATATAGAACTTTATTAACCCAATATTTTTTTTTATTATCTTATTTTGACTAGTGGACATCGCACTTATAAAAGACTTATTAATCGTGTAGATGATAAAAAGAATTTGATTACGCCAAAGAAAAAGTATTAATTAATACAAAAGCTTGTGATAAGGCCGCTCCCTATCGTGCTCATAGTGGGTGTTTATTAGGCACGACCTCATCGTCCTTGTTCATCATCGTGCCTCGTCAAGGTTTCGAAAGGGTTGGACGAGTCAGTGGGGTCCAAGGTGTGGGGGCAAAGTGTGTGTATGTGCGTATAGATTTTTTTTTTTTTTGGGATGAGGAGAGAGTGTATGTGTGTGAGAGTTTATATTTTTTTAATTAGGTATAAGGTGAGGATCAAGGTATGATGAGGAGGGGGTTCTTGGGTGTGTCTTGGAAAGAGAAAGTTGATGTGGCAGTGAAGATGAGGAGAAGATGATGTCATGATAGAGAGAGGCCTAACCAACACTATAGTTAAATACTAAACGGATTGAGTGAATTTTATAATTCTGATTATCTTGGACAAATTTTTGTGTTAATTAATTTAAAAAAAGAGAAAAACAGCTATAATTACACAGGCCAAAGAGCACATATAGAGTCGTCTATACTAAACTAGTTGGTTGACCCCGCGCGCTACCGCGAGCATCCTTTTTTTTTTTAGTACAACACCACAACCACGACATTATAGATATTTTTAGGGATTAGTATCCCTGAATGTAATGAACTATACACGAATATTTATGTTATGTAATGAACAATTAAGGTGTTTATTGTATGGAATGAACTCATTATTCTGTCCATTTGATGTAGTGACGCCTACTTGGCTCCTACGTGGCGCCGACTTGGCTCCTACGTGGCACCAACCGATTACATCAAATGGACAGAATAACAAGTTCATTACATACAATGAACACCCTAGTAGTTCATTACATAACATAAACATTTGTGTATAGTTCATTACATTCATGAACACTAATCCCATATTTTACTACCAAAAATCACAAAGAACAAAAGTTAAAATCCTTGAGAATCTGACTTGATACAAAACATTAGCGCAACAACATTTGTATTCAAAGCATATTATATACGAGTATTATATATTATATATAAAATGTAACTTGAGTTTGTGAGTGGCTACAACTGTAACTAAATGTACAAGTCCAGCAGCTTAACGTACAAGTCCCTAATGCATGCTTTTTTCTTCCAATCACTGTAGCAGGACACTGTAGCAGCACTGTAGTGGCACTGTAGCACCTTTTTTTTTCCGTTTTTTTTCTTTCCTTTTTTTTCCCCTACAAATTTTTGTCTTTTTTTTTTTTTTAATAGTTTTGAACTTTGTTTTTTTCCTTAAACTTTTATATATTGTTTATACATTTATTTATTGTAGTTTGGTCGTAATTATTGATTTTTTCCTTAAACTTTTAATGGTTTTATTATATATATAAGTAACTTTCCTTTGTGAGGAAAAGTTACTATAGCTAATTGTACAATCTTTTAAGCCTAATGTAAATTCCTATTTACTTTCTAAATTGCTTAATTAAAAAAATAAATCTACCACTTTGTGTGTAACAAACGTGCTCCACGGCAACGCGCGGGTAAGACACTTGTTAAAAAAAAAAACTAAACCAGATCTTTGGGAGGCATGATCCGAGTGGATAAACATAAGCATAAAAAAAAAAAAAGCCTAGCCAAACACCCCCCTTATTCTCTATTGTCAATTTGTCATAATATAATTCTTCAAAAACCGCCGGCGTTGCCATATTTCTCAACATATGTTAAGAAAGTTTTTGCAGATTTTTCAACATTGAAGAGTAAACAAGGTACACATATACTTTCTAATACTTCCCATGTAATTTTCTTTCTTTATATGTGTATATTTGGCTGCATTTTCTTTATGGCTGGATTTCCTCTATCCCCAGTCACAAAATCCGATTTTCAGACTTACTTTGAGGCCATTTTTGAGACCTTAATAGCCGTTGACAGATTTATCAGTCCGATTTGGTGATAATCGGATCGGCCAGCCTCCTAGTCAAACTTTACAACCATGGATTTCCCCGATGATGAACGGCGGCGACGCCGAAAGCCTCTAGAGTTTTTCGTTAATGTGCCTGGTTAGTAGTTTTCCCCTGTTTGATCTGATACATATTTTATCCAGAATGAATTTATACTTTTTAAAAAGAATTAGCCTGTCAAGAATTTAGTTTTTTATGATAAATTTGGAGGTTTTGATGCCTCATAAATATACACTTTGTGTGTGACTTTTGACCTATCTTTATCAGCATATGCATTTGATTACACAAACTCTTTCATGTCCTAGTCGTCCTCATGTAAAAGGTTCCTATTTGCAGCTGTAGAAGATCCGAAAGTTCATTTGGGACAGCTTAAACGGTTTTCTTTCAAAGAATTACAAGCTGCAACCGATAACTTCGGCAATAAAAACATATTGGGTATAGGTGGATTGTATAATGTCTACAAAGGACGACTAGCCGATGGCTCATTGGTTGCTATAAAACGGATGAAGGAAGAACTAACACGGGATGGGGAGCTGCAGTTTCAAACGGAAGTCGGGATGATTAGTATGGCCGTTCATCGTAATCTCCTTCGTTTAAGGGGATATTGCATGGCACCAAAAGAACGATTACTCGTTTACCCCTTTATGGCCAATGGAAGTGTTGCATCACGTTTGAGAGGTAAGGGTATCATCGTCATTTGTCATAACATTAACATTGTACTCATTTATCACTATTCATACATTGCTTGTGTTTTTATAGAACGACAGCCAAACGAGCCGCCATTGGATTGGCCTACTCGTAAACTGATTGCATTAGGGTCGGCTAGAGGACTTTCATATTTGCATGATCATTGTGATCCGAAGATCATTCATGGTGATGTTAGAGCCAATAATATTTTGTTGGATGAGGAGTTTGAGGCTGTCTTTGGAGATTTCCGTTTGGCTATACTAATGGACTGGAATGATACACATGTCACGACAGCTGTACATAGCACCCTCAGGTATGCTGCTCCCGAGTATCTCTCAACTGGAAAAGCATCAGAAAAAGCAGATGTTTTTGGGTACGGGATCATGATTTTGGAACTCATCACTGGAAAAAGGTCGTTTGATCTTGGACTTGCTAATGATGATAACGCCATGCTACTGGATTGGGTATGCATTTCTCGTAACTTTCTTCTTTGGTTTCAAGTATGCATTATGAAAGTGAGTATTATGGCTTTTAGAATCGGATTTAGATAATCACTTGATCAAGGCTAGGTAGAAAATTTGCATTTATTGTTATAATGAGTTTCTTTATTCTTTTCTGCTTTAGGTGAAGGGACTTCTTAAAGAGAAGAAATTGGATATGCTCGTTGACCCCGATTTGGAAACCAATTATGTAGTGACGGAGGTGGAACAGCTAATTCAGGTGGCATTGCAATGTACACAAGGCTCACCAATGGAGCGGCCACCGATGTCAGATGTTGTAAGAATGTTGGGAGGTGATGGGCTTGCAGAAAGATGGGACGAGTGGCAGAAAGGGGAACTTCCAGAATTTCCAAACACTGAACTTCCAGAATTTCCAAACACTGATTGGATTATTGAACCATTATCTCCGCCCAGGTGATCAAGATCATAAAGAAATGATCTTTTTGTAATTGGGTTATAGTAATCCTCTTTTACTTGGCACATATAACTACGAATCTTTTAAAATTGTTTTATCGTATAGAATGTTATATTTAAACCTACACCCTCAATGGTTACGTACGTTGATCGGCAATATCATTATTATCTATGAACATTCAAAATCTTTTTAAGTTCCCATGAGTATCCATTGAACGAAATGCTAGTTAGCATCCCATGTGAATACGTACCTACACTCTAACAAGTAAACATAATGGCAAACCATGTATGTGACTTCAATGATATACTAATCCTATATATCAAATGGGAGTTAGGGGTGTCTTGTTAAACATCGAGAATGATAGATCGAGCTGCAAATATAGGCTTTCTTGAGAAATGAGGAGGTTAACAATTTAAAGTGAATGCAAATGTGTTGTTTTAATCCGGGGGCAAATGCTGTTCATTTTGGATTGTGGGTACATTCCCTCGGGTGCAAATCTCGGTTAGCTCATTGCCGTGCTGTTGCATTAAATCAAGGTTCTGCTCTTTGGCCAACTACTTACTACTGTTTTGTTTGTTTCTTTGTTTCGTTGGTTCATTTTCTGGGTATCGTATATTTTGGTATCCATTTAGCAAGGTAGATTGAGTACATTTTTGGCTTGATTCTGTTTAATCCAAAATTTAGAGTTAAATGCAATTTTGGTCCCTGTGGTTTGTACTTTTTTTGCAATAGGGGTCCTTTTTCAGGTTTACTAGCAATGGGGGTACCTGTGGTTTGTACTTTTTGCAACCTTAGTCCAAGTCGACAATCTGGCTTTAACTCTTAAGGAACCCCATTGCAAAAACGTACAAACCATAGGGACCCCCATTGCTACTAAACTTGAAAAAGTTGACTAAGGTTTCAAAAAAGTACAACCACATGGACTTCCATTGCTAGTGAACCTAAAAAGGTACCCCCATTTGCAAAAATGTACAAACCATAAGGACCAAAATTGTATTTAACTCCAAAATTTATTATAGTAAGCTTAACTTGTTTTTCCTAATAATAGTATTATCTGTTATGTCACATAAATTAACAAAAATTCATAATACAACAATAAATATCAAGACTTTATAGCTAATTAGCATTGTTAAAAAAAAGAAGGGTAAAGAAGGACATCCTATCCCCGGAACCATTTTGAATCCTCATCATGACCTCCTTGTAAGGTTTTTGATGTCAGGGAAATACATTCACTTAATACCCACATGATTTGTGCATCCCTAAGGATCGAACCCGCACTCTCCATTTCCCATCACTGGTCTCCAATGGAAAATGACAAATGGAAAACTAATTGCAAGAGCCAAGAGTGTATAGGGGAAGTGGTCCGTTCAACTATGATTGTAGTTTAGGACTTCAACATTGGCATGTTTGGGCTCTCGGAATAGGAAGAATTGTTTCGGGTTGTCCAAAGAAAGGATCTATCAAAGATCAAGATTGACGTTATGGAAAAACTTGAAAAGAGGTTCTGTCAGTCCATTCTGGGGTCAAAATCCGAGATTTATACGACATCTGAGAGTGCGGAATCCTCTCAGATTCGTTCTTGAGACAATTTGCATATCATGCATATATACAAAAAAAAAAAAAAAACGAATACATAACATAGAACAGAAGATATAAACGAATTCCTTTATCATTAGTTGAATGATTACAAATCCATATAAAAATACATCTCGAAAGTTATGGATTGCAATAAACGAGAAGACTCTTGATAATATGAATTACATGGCAGAATGGCGGGGCATAAATCTCTACCCCGGATCCCTGAATGACTTTTTGTCTAGGCTAAAATCATCAACTAAAACTTTAACCTAAGACTTTAATATATAGGTTGATTATGGGCTGGGTCGTGTCTTAAATTCGCAGGCCTAATTGCGAAATTGATAATTTCACGGGCCCCTACTTTCGCATGAAAACATACATATTAAATAGCCCTTGAATTGCATTGCAACGGACACAAAACATGTACTGACAAACTCCTCCTTGATAGTTGCAATCAATTCTAATGAACTCCGATATACATTAGTTATAGAAAACCGCATCAACAGACCCTCCCTTAACCAATGATGTCGGGTCTTTTTTGTTGAGACTTGATCTTCTCCATTGCACTCTGATCTTCAACTTGCAAAATCCATGTATCTTTATGATGATCAACTAACCCAACACATCTCATCGTAGTTTTCCCCCTCAATAGTAACTGCCTCCGAATTAAGCTTATGTAATCTTCCTTCCTTGGATTTATTGCCCGAGTCTGTGCTCGTCTAGCGTAGCTGACATATAATAGAGAAGTTGAATTTCCAACAATCAGCATCGAACTAGTCAGCTACCACAAAAAATAAGAAACTCTATAGCCTGAATTTCAAAACTGCAATACCGTAGATCTTGTCATCAACCAGCAGTGTTTGACTCTGTCTTGTATCCTCACAATTCTACTAATCACCCGAAGTCTTTCCTATCACATCTCCCCTTTAGTTATATACACCGCCAAACTACATAGGGATCTATAATCTCACAATCGAACTAGAAAAGTCGCATGATTATTCATCTCTACATTTTTGGAATATAGAATAGGTTTAATCTTCAAATACTCAATGACAAGTTATCAACTTCATTGCTCAAATACTTCAACAAAAGTTTCCACAACTGTTTAAGGAAGATCATTTCTTGTATAATCTCAATCAGAACATCAAACACTATGATCTTCATTACTACTCGAGCATTCTTGAATTATTTGTTAATCTGAATCATCAATAGAATAACATTATGATCACCTGATTAATATCGAGTATTCCAGAGTTTTGCTTAGAAATCATGAAGTTTTACCCCCCCCCCCCTTTTCACTGCTAAAACTTTTCAAATCAGCCCATCTTTTGTTTTAGTTTCAGCTATCTTCTATTTTTGAGGTTCTATATGGCCTAGAGCTAACTTCAGTAGGAACTCTTCGCCAAAAACAGGGTATTACAATTTTCACTCCAAATTTTTCCGAGAAAATATGTTCACGTGAAAAATTCAATTTCATGTAAACCTTTTATGTTATAATGATGGGAAAATTCTGATAATCGTCGAAATTTCTTGCCGAAAATGCAGGAAAATGGGTCAAAATTTTCCACCTTTACCAAAATTTTGAATCGTCGGTTGTGGGGTTTTCTTGGCGGTGAACCGGAGTTCTTGGCTTTGTTTGCATGCGTCGGCGAGCCCTTGCTTGGTGGTTGTGACATCGTCGTCGATGACCCTTTTTGGGGTTTTTTTGACCTATTGCTACTGTTACTTATATATATTTATTTATATTTCCATTGAACCCTTTTTAGGGTTTTCGGGCCAGTTGCTACTATGTACCGCCATGTTTTATAAAAAAAAACGTGAGTTTCTAAAAACTTTCAACATAAAATATAACGCCGTTAAATAAATGCAGAAACGTGTTTTAAAAGAAATCTCAATTAATTCCTAACAGAATTAATAAATATCTCAAATGGCGTTACTTATTGCATCAAGACAGTAATTAAAGGAAATCCACCATTCACAAGATAAATTAATGTCAACATGTCATAAAACTAAGTCCACTATAAATGCTACTAAATGTAGGTAACTAAAAGCCATCCTTGATCATCCTCACAAGCTACCCAACTCTCGCCAGCTAATCTCTTCATGATTGCCTAACTTGAGGGCACAACATAATTTTCACAAAACACAAGTGTTAGCTTAAAAACTAAGTAAGATAACAGGTTAGAACAACAAAGGATTGCCAATTAAATCATTTCACGAAAGCATTCTCATGTACACATATAGGCACAATAATCACAATATTAAGCTTTACTCAAAAAGGATTATCTATCCTACAATGTGTCTAGCAATCCTCAATGACAAATTTAACTACTTTATTTGCTCAGGTACTGTAACTATCAGTTTATGCCATTTATCAACAACAAATAAGGTTTTGTGTGTAGGTGGTCATAAGACTCATCACATGGAACCTCACACCTGACATGATGGGTAAACCTCTCAGTGGTCCATCAGCGTCGTTATGGAAAGACATAACCAATCCATGAGTAACCCGCAATCTACTTTAAAGGTCAATCACACCCAATGGAATTAATCAACTACTAAATTGATTGAACCTCACCGGGAACGGTATACGTTGCCCCCAGACGAGTTATTAAACACATTTGATCTAAATCGAACAAATGTGGGTTGAGCTTAACACTTGCTACTGAGTGCTCGAGACTTTGCACAACAATGTATCCACACATTGCTACTTATCAACTTTAGGGCCCTTATCGTGCATGTGACATGTCAACCTACTCAAGTCTAGTGTACTATGTATAACCAATTAACAAGACACTTCAATCAACATTACAACATACAAGCTCATATCTACTAAAGCATGCATATATGAATCCCTAATTAACCTCCCATGATCATCGTATACCCAACATATGCATGAGATGATTTAAATATCACAAAAGAGGTTATTTAATCAAACTTAAGTTTTGTTGTGTCCCTCATGTGTCAAAAGTAAGTTATCTTACCTCTCGGGACTTCACAATCAATAAATAAAGGATTACCGTGCTTGGTATGTATTCCTTACAACCTAAAACGAATGTATGATCAAAATGAGAGTCAAACAAAAAAAACCCTAAAATTTCAGGTTTTCTGATGCGACTTAACCATATTAGTCACGGGGCGACCATCCCTAATGCGACGCGACCATATTGGTTGTGAGTCGACCATTCCCAAAATCAACCTTTGTCAACTTTCTGACCTCCCGATGCGACGTGACCATAATGGTCGCGACGCGAGCATTCCCGATTTTACTTCTCCTTTTCGTTTTCACTCCAAATCAAAACCAAACGCCAACCACAACTTTTGTAAATCAAAATTGACCATTTCAAGGTACAATTGATGGCTTGACACTATCAATTGATCCGTGGATGATTAACCAACAACAACAATTCGTTTGATTACCCGAAAACCCTTGAAATCGGTTAACAAATCATATATAAACCCTTGAATCCTCAAAGTCCAGAAAGGAAACAACAAATACACCCTATGTGAGCAATAACAAGAGGAATAATCAATATACTTGTAGGGATCGGATTACACACCAAAAACACAATCAATTGCCTTTGAAATCACCACGAAACCCAAGAAACGCAAAGGAAATGGCTAGGACTCAAAGGGTGGCTCTTGTTTTTCAATAAAATTGAAAATGGAGAATAGGAAGACCCTAATTACCTTATTGTTTCTGGTGAAACCCTCTTGTTTTTTTTTTCAATATATATATTGTTTCTGGTGAGTGTTAGTTTTATTTAATCTTAATCATTGGATTGAAATTTCTTTTGATCCTAACCGTATGAAGTACTCCATTTAAAACGGGATGTTTGTAAAACGGATATCTAAACGTGGGTATTTCCCAGCTATTGTTGGGCTTAATCTTGACTTTAGTATTAATATCCGGCTTTTATTAGCATGTTTGTTTAGTAGAATGGGTTTTATTTTGACCAGGTTTAAGGGTAGAATATAGAACGTGGGTATTGGTCACATGAAAGTACCTATTCTTTAGGAGTAAGTTTGGTTTTTATTGTTTTATCATTCCCATGTCTGTACTTTGTTAGGCTATATATAACAGTATGAGGTATGGGACTCCCATGCTAACGCCGAATCCTACATGGACTATTTGTCGGGTTTTGTGAAGGCCTTGGGCTTTTTAGCCAAGGGCCGGTTTTGTTTAAGTGTTTAGGGAGCCTTATTAGGTTTTCTTTTTCACCAAGTTTTAAACTCGAATCTGTTAGCTATATGCCTATATATGCTGGTCATTGTAATTGTAATTCTTGAGTTGTACTGAGCTAATAAAATCCCTAATTGCAGCCGTGGATTAGTTCACACACCTTGTGTGAGATACCACGTTAAATTCTATGTGTTCTTTATTTTTTTTTATTGCTTCCCCTGTGCAACATATTCCTAACAAGTGGTATCAGAACCAAGTTCCTCGGTTTTGGGTCTGTTCTTTTAAGCGGATTTGAAAGAAAAAATTTCAAATTTGTGTACAATTATCAATCTACCATTTAACCAACGTTTTGTTTTAGAATCTATATGAATTTTTATCATTCACCACACATAAAAACAATAGAATCACAATATGATCTTCACAATTAATTCCAACATAATGTATCCTAACGAGAATATCCCGTGCATTGTCACGGGTATTTTTTTCTAACCTAAAAATTGGTTGATCAAAATATATGGTTGACTTTTCGACAACCCCATATATCAATGTGCCCTGGTCCTGTCATGTGAGAGGTAAATCAAGCTCACCCAAGGCCCACTTAGATTGTTCACCAATGAATTTTGCTACGAGTTCCAAGTAAAAGTTTGATCTTTAAAGCAC
>JAOEHQ010027917.1:0-13617 GCA_025447715.1 Asclepias incarnata
AGGAATGCAGCTCTTCCGAAGTTTATTATAATGGCGACGGTTAACCAGTTGCTCAGCGGCTTTCTTGTTAATCTTAGTAATTTCGGCTGAACTATAATCTAACTTGCCCAACCGAAGACTCTCTCTCACTCTAGTAGGGATAAAGGAAGCATCGACAAAGAAATAATTGAAACGCCAATTGGACAACTTACGTGGAGTTTCTATCAACCTAAACTTCTTATCTCTATTAAGAAAAGTGAAACACTCGCCGACTCTAGAGAGCAAGAATACTTCCCTAAACAAATACAGGGATAAAGGTTGTCCTAACGCCCTAGAAAGCATCTCAAATCTCACAATTTTACCAGCTGCAAATGGGTGCAGTTGGGAAAGACCCAATTTGTAGTAAGATAATACTGCAATAAAGAAAGGTGTAAGAGGGAGTCTAAGGGCCGAGGAGGTGAGATAAGATTCATAAAGTGCAACTTTTCCTAAAGGAGGAGGGTAAACTTTTGCATGCTCGTCGGGAACAGTAGGGTGGTACTTGGCAAGGCATGGAAACTTTTCAATCAATGACTCAACGTCTTCCCTAGAAAGGCTAGAGCAACAATCCCTAATTTTCTGGGGTGGCTTCTTAGTTTTATTAACAGGCAGACTAGCCTCACTAGTTCCCTCACCACCTTCACTATTAGCTTGGGACATCCCAATAAATTTCAACTTTTCAAATGTTCAAGATTGCGCGGGAAAACACCTGTGGGCAAATGAAAATCCTAAATAAGGATCCAATGGTAAATATCCATCCTACAGTATGGCAAACATATCCAAAATATACAAATTTTCCAACTTTGGTATATTTAAATATTCAAACAATTGTCTTCGATATAAAAAAAAAAAATCATAAACGTGTTCACTCATTCACAACTGCAAACGGTATATTCAAATACATATTACATATATACATATACCTATGTGTGACTGTGTGTCGAAAATATGTAAACTATTGTCCACATGCTCATATGCATAAACATGTGTATATGTTTATTATTTACAAACTTATATGCATATATGCATAAACATATGTGTATTACAAGAGGTATACAAATAGGAGAAGAAAGAAGCATACCTCAAAGTAAAGAAAGAATGGTTGAAGACAAAACACCCAAAAGAAGAAGAAAAAAAAAAAGAGAAGCCGGACACACCACCGGCCACCCACTCGGTTTCCCTTTCTCCTTTTTCCGATCACCACTGCTGTACCACCCTCACCACTGCCGTACCACTTTTTCTTTTCCCCTTATTTTTCTGTTAACGAACACAAAAAAAAAAAAAGAAAAAAGAGGAAGAAGAAGAAGAAAACCGGATTAAAGAATGTGAAGGCAGGAAGACAAGAATGAAAAAGTTCAGATCCAAATTTCTTGAAGGAAAAATCTTACCTCTGAACTTGGGGGACTTGATGAGGTGTGTTCCACCTTAAAACTACAAATTCACGAGTGACTAAGTGTTGAACCTATATGTATATATAATACCATATGTCGTATGCTTGAGCCGTGGCTGTTAAGCCGTGATCTAGAACAAAGGAGAGGCCAAGAGATGTGGGCTTGAAGAGCTAAGCTAAGGCCGACTTAAGTCCGACCTTAGCAAGCATATATATGTATACGGATCTAAGGTTGTATACAAGTATATAGGCGGCCTTAAATCCGACCTTGGCAGGTATGTATACGGCCCTAAGCCCGACCTTAGATGGCAAAAATAATATATGTATGGATCTAGGGTTGGGCGGCCTTAAGTCCGACTTTAGATGGTCGTTGAATGGAATGGAATGCCTTGAAGGGCCGACTTAAGTCGGCTGGAGAAGTGTCTAAGCTAAAATGTAATATCATATATGCTAGAGGCCGTCCGTGAATAATGAGAAAGTCGTTATCTAGGGCAAAGGAGGGGTGAAGGCCTAAGGCCCATCAGGGGAAGCCCGAGGGATACACTTGGTGGGCTTGAGGCCCAAGTCTCATTCCAGCTAAAAGCCGACTTAGGCAATGGATTAGGGTCGGACCTAAGTCCGACTTCCACATGCCAACCGGGCTCGGCCCAATGACAATTATTGGCCCGATAACAAAGACAAACAACTGTGTACATCTATATGGCGTAGAGAGGGCCCGACTTAAGTCTGACTTTGTTACCCGACTTAGTTCTGACCTTCAAATGGATTTTGGAGAAGCTTAGGCAGACTTAAGGTCGGCCAGGTTGATACACACAAGATACCAAAATAACCTGATATACGTAAGAAGCTAACAAATGAAGGAATGACCACGTGATGTATCATATCATATCATACGTGACACATTACTATGTTGTCATATTTTACACCTTATTGGTGCACGTGTCGTCCGACATTCTCTCGATGTTTCCAAACCTCGTACGTTGTCGTTTTCATACTTTAGGTAAAAGCCCACAAACGATAAGGCCCATAAAATGGCCCATTGTACGAGGTTGCCCTAATCTGACTCCTATAAATAGGCAATCATTTGCTGTCAGACGGAGAATCAATGAATCATTTATCATACACAGATTCTCTGTCAAATCATCATCATCAAACATTCCTTCTAGAGAGAGAAACCTGCAACTTTCTCTCTCTGGGAAAATCACTTCCACCTTAGGCTTGTGAAAAGCTTATTAGGTTTGCACTGCCCAGCAGGAGGTCTAGTGGTTTTCATGGTTAAATCTCATTCGTGATTGAGCTTCACAATCTGTGCTCAAACAGTATTCACGAAACTTCATAGATATAAATATAGATTTTAGAGTGTAGATCTATTAATTAATTTTAAACATTTGGAAATCTTATTTAAAAATTTTAAACACTTATCCAATATGAAAAAACAATAGTAAAGCAGGATAGACTGAACTATTAAGAGGAGTGCCAATGACCTTGGTTTCAACCGAATAGATCTTTGGTTTTGTGAATCGTTGGCACAATCTTTTCACTTAGGGTTTGATGGTTGGAATATCCGGTTGCGGCAAGGTATGTGACGAGCATCTGTGTATATATATATATGATCTTTATGTATGTGTAACGATGTGTAAAATAAAATAATAAAAAAAACGACTTTGGTAAAAAATAAATAATTGGAAAAAAAAAAAGTATCATAGGAAGAGCAAAACACTTCCAAGTTTTCAAACCCATCTAAAATATCTCTTAAAAATATTAAAAAGAAAAAAAGAAAAAATAAAAAAAGGTAATACATAATTGAAAAAAAAAAAAAGTAAACAAACTAAACTAAACTAAACAAACAAACTGAAAGAGGGGAGAAAGTGAATGAGAGAGATGGAAAACGCACAGCCGTCGTCTTCGGCGGCGCCTTACTCTACTGGAACTGGCGCCGGCGGTAAATATCGTAAGCCACCTATTTCACAAAAACGCCAGTCTACTCCTTACGACCGTCCGCCACGAACCTCCTCCAATAATAATAATAAATCTAACGAATCACAACACGATGACGACCGCGGTGGTTGGTTATCGAAGCTTGTTGTAAATCCAGCTCGCCGTCTTATTGTTGGCGGCGCCACCAGAATCCTTCCTTCTTTTTTCTCGAGTTCTGATTCTTATTGTGAAAAAAATGATTCTTTTTCTGATCACGGTGAGTTATTTTTTTATTTATAATAAAGCTAGTTAGGGTTTCGATATATATATATATATATACACACATCTAATGTATATATATACTGGCCTTTGCTAATATAAGTTTGTGGTTTACTGTACAGATGATGATGCTCAAGATATTGATACAAATGTAACTGAAAATATAAATGCAGGTGGTGATGCTAAACGTACTTTGGAGGCAAGTTCTACTATTTTTAATTGTGTACATTATTATTATGTTAAGTGTAAAGTAGGGTTTTTTTGTTGTTGTGGATTTAATATGCATAGTTTTCGAATAAGAGAATGCGTTATGGGTCTTAAGTTATTATTATTATTGTTTTATGTATATCCGTATTACTTAATCGTTGTAGTCTGTTCTTTGTGTAACAAGTGATGTATGAATAGCTTGCTAGTTAGGTGTTTAGGAGTGACTCAGAGGAAATCTCGAATGATGAATTGGGTATCTACCCATGATTATGTTGGTGCAAAAGGTTCAATGCAATGCTATATTGAACTTTCTGATAGGGAGACATGAGTGGTAATGTACAATTTCTGGAAGTAGAGTAGTAGACTGTCACGGATAGATTTTTGCGTTCAAAATAATTATAAAGAATACAGTTCCAAACGAAAAGTATTAATATTTATATGCAATATGTGGAATTAGAAGCATTTGACGATGAAAAGGACTGAAATTTTGATAAAGTGTATTGAATACTAACTTCGTTGAAGAGCTGCAATATTTGACCATACACACAGTTGACAGAAGCAGTTGCCTTACTCTTGCCAATACCTTCTATTTACAAATTACAATAAATTTAGGATAGATTTTTAAGAATTTTTTTCGTGATGTCAACTGGGAAGGAAGGCAATTTCAGTGCGTATATTTTCCAGACAGGAAATGTGGTGTTTCCTATGGGTTTATATGTATAAGAAATAGAGCAATTCACATGGTGGAAAGGGATGTGTTAGTTTCTTCAACTTGAGCTCTTTTTGTTAGTTTATTGATTCTTTCCAGGACCCTTGTAATCCCATGAAATCGCTAGATATGTTATTTCTCGACTAGTGCTTAAAACAGTTTCTTTTCAAAACAAATAACTTCAAATGTATAATATGTAGTTTTATCTATGGCAAAATTTATAAGTGTCAAATATATTTATTAAATAGAAAGAGTTTGAGTGGATGTTTGAGACCACCCTCTTCTTTTCCCCTCTATAGCAAGCTTCACCTTCTCAAGGAACATACTAATCTTAAGAAGGTTCTGGAATCTTATGTGAAAATGTGAAATTAAGACTACATCCAATTTTTTAGAAAGATATAATGTATAGGAGGGTTGTGGAGAACTTTGCACTAACATGGAACCATACTTATCAGAGGCGCAAGGCGCACTCAATGTGCAAAGGCTTCTAATTTGGCCTAGGCGAGATGCGCAAAAAAAGCTCAGGACTGGAAAAAAAAGCGCACTAAAGTATAAAAAAAAAAAAGGAAGAAGAAGAAAATGCCATTTAAATTAAACGCTACCATTCAAAAACCCATAAACCATTCAACCAAAAACTTCAAATCAAATTGTTCATAAATTGAAAATAAAAAACTTCAAACACAAATTGTTCATAACTTAAAAACCGAACTTAACTAATTAGTAGTATATACAAGGTATTAAAAAAAAAAAAGAGAGAACATAAAATAAAAGAAAGATGCTGACCTGATTGACTTTGCGAGTTTATGTCGAAAAATTGAAGATACGTGATATATATTCGAGTAATAGACCTGATATATAAGGTAGTTTCAATCATAATTAAATGCTCTTGAAGATAAATATTTCAAAAACAGAAAACCCAAAAAATTGCCTAACCCATGATGGACTTGGGCTTAGGGTTACAAAGCATAGTTTGTATTGGTTGTAGTAGAAAACATAGTTTAGAGCACCCTTGTTTTTGCTTTTCTTTTTACTGTGTGAACTTTATTCCTTTTATGTTTCACTGTGCTGATACTTCTTAGAATGTTAGTACATACAAGGTGTTTCCTGGAAGAAAGTCAAGGGCTTTGGGTTATACTTTCATTAAATGAAAGTTGTATGTTTATATGCCTGGTTAAGTACTTACCCTTATCTGTCAACAGAAGTTTATGTCATTATGTTTTATGCATTATGTTTATGCAGATTGGAGTATCCACTTGCAATGGTGATGCAGGTCCCAGTAATCAAATGGATAATTTGAATAGGAGCTCACAACATAATGACGTCCAACAAGATAAATCAAAGAATTCAATTGTTGATCTTGGTGTAGATCAAATCGAGAACCTGCTGAAAGGCAAACAATTCTCTCGGTAAAATGCTATGTTGAATTTGTTTTCTTACTGGTACTTGGTGCCGTCAACCATACTTTATGTTTTGTACATATGTTCCTTTACGAATAATGAATTATAATGCAGGGATGAAAGCAAACGCTTGATGGAGATATTGAGTTCTAGATTGGTTGATGCTTCTAATGCCGAGAGAGAGAAGAAACCACCAAGTGCGATTTTTCAGGGGCAAGCACAAGTGGATATGTCTGACCCTGCAGTCCCGTCTAAATCAACTTTGGGGAACCAATATGATGTGGAAACCCCAATGCCTCGTCTGCAGTCAAACGTGAGTTCAAATGTTTTAACTTTTGTTGCTGACCATCTTTTTCGAGTTCTTTTTTTTTGGATAAAGGGTGTTACCCTGGTTAAATAATATTAAGAACAAAAGTGATAAGGTTATGATACAAGATGGGACTCCCATCATTTAGCTAATATGAGACATGCCTCATAAGCCACCAAGTTGCATTAGATAACAACTTACTAATTATAAGGCCTGCATTGATTAAGTACAGTTCACTTTAAGATTAAAAAACATAATCTTTAACGTCCCAAATAGAAGCAGCCTTCATTGCATTCTCTGTTTTCTTGACTTTAAGACCACAAAGCTTCACGCATATTCTTTAAGGACTGAAATAAGTTGATCTTCTGTTCGCCTTTCTTTTTCACGTTCTTATTTGTAGTTCTATATAATATTATAACTTCTATTTAAGAAATTTAAACAATTGTGGCTCATATTGTATATACATTCATTTGAGCTCTCTATTTACCGTTCATTAAGGGTTTTAACCCTGTGTGGTAGGTGCACCGTATTATGGTACTCTTTTTTTAGTTAAAACTTTTGTTTTGCCCCCCAGACTTTAAGTGGTTTTTTTGTCCCTCAGGTTTAATTATGACTCTTTCTATCATATTTTATGTTATTTCTTTCTCTTTTTAGTAGTGTCAAATACGATGCTTTAGTAGGATACACTGTATTGTGGTGCACCTTTTTTACTTTAAACTTTTCTCGTTCACTCTAACCTTAAACAATTTTTGCTTTTGGTCCTGAGATTTAATTAGCTGTTTTTTTGGCATATCTATTTATTTTGCCTTTTGAACAGTCTCAAATACGATGCTTTGATTTTAGCGTGTCCTATATGAAATATGTTTTGCTCTTGCCGCAACACTCAAGAAATCTACCTCGTTTTATATCATTTGTGACACTGTTGTAAATCCAGTGATGTTAATGATTTTGTTAGCATTTATTGTATTTTTATTGTAAAATATCTTCACTGCAGATGCAAGATGAAGTTGCTGCTTCACCGATAGATATTGCTAGAGCTTATATGGGAAGTCGAACATCAGAACTGGGCTTTAATACTTACACTAACATATCAACAGATGGAAGGGAAGAGCAACGTAATGACTTGCACCCTTCAAGACCGCATTTTCTCACCCCTTCATCAAAATCATCTACTTGTTGGCCAGGTGCCATGGTACAAGACCAGCGGGGTTATATGACCCCACAGAGTCAAAGAGGCAGATATGGGGTTCATAATTTCGCACGAACTCCATATTCTAGACCTAAACCGAAAGTAAGTTTATGATTTTTTATTTCTGATCTTAGATTAAATATTCATTGGATATATTCTTAAAGTGTTCCAGTTGTTTATTTTTATATTTACAGCTGAATCAATTACAAGGTGATAGCAGGTTTTCTAACATTTCTCTGACCCCATTCCAACAATCACGGACTCCTAATCCTTCAAAGGTACTTACCTTTCTAGCTTCTTCACGTATTGTTTTACTTGGTATGCTTACTGTTGGTGATTGTGCATGTACAATTAATACGAGTCTAATAGCGAACCTTTGAATGGAACATTAACTGTCATAATCTTACAATAATGTTTAAATACCAAAGTAGATTTTAGTTTTGGGACAGAGATGTGGCGTAGTAATGTTATGTCATCTTCGATACTTGTATACATAAAACATACATATACTTGTACACATAAAACATACATAATTCTGCGTCGTTTCACCTTGTTGTCTCTCTCTCTTGCTAGCGTAAGACTTGGATATTAGTTTAACTTAATTATGAAGCTTTAAGTTATAGATCTCTAGTATGTGAGTTTTCCTATCTCCATTATATATTACAAGTAGACTTATGTATGTTCTTTTTTATATTTCATGGTATAAGGAAGTCGTTGAAAAAATCTGTGGAAGTTTACAATTTTGTATTGACCAATTTGTATTGACCTTCTAATCTGTTTGCTGTCCACCACAAATGAAGACAAGTAGTAATGTCATGGACGGTGGCTATGGATCCGTTGGACCGATTCGCCGTGTTAGAAACAAATATGCATCTGAACTACGGTCGAAAGGACCTAGAAGTCTTTCTTCTGCTCAAAATACCTCTTCCTCCAGTGTTTCTAGAAGCGTTATGCCTGTATTTCAAAGGAATTCAGTAACTGCCGGAACTAGTGGCACTTCAACTATCTTTACAACAGACAAACAAGAACAAACACTTAAAGGGGAGGCAAATTCTTCTGGACCATCTAATGAGACGGTTAGAAAAATATTGGAGCAACTCGACAGACACATACCTACCCCTAAAGAAAAGGAAGCTGAATTGAAGCTAGCAACCGGATGGAAAAGATCATCTTCACAAGATACTAATTTGGTACCTAGGGGAAGTTCATTTTTAGCAACATTAACAGGGCCTGATTTGCAGAAAGGTTCGGATATATCGATTCCGCAAGGAACCAATAAAGATTCAGTGATTAATTTTAATGCGGTAACCAACACACTTAGCCCAGTTGACGAGGCTGGTGCAGTGCCGTCTTTTGGTATCAAGAATAGGGGCGCTGCATATGAGGTACTTTCGCTTTCTTCATTGTCTTGAGCTGTTTTTTGTTTATGTTCGTACTAGTTTTAACACTTTGCTTCAAAACAGAGGTCTAAATTTGCCAACAGCAAGGGAAAAGAAACAGGTCAGCCATGGTCTACAGACAACCAAATCAATGGCCAGGATCTTCCTAAGAAGAGAACCTTTCAGCCAATTTCTCCCAAGCGGCCGGAGCCATGGCAAGTTATGTCATATGATAATGGCCGTGGATTTACTTTCCCATTCGCTGCCAACACCAGTTCAGCATCAGAGCCACCTACACCATCCATTATGCCATCCTTTCCAGTTACTGCTGTACCCCAGTCAAAGGAATTGCCTGCTATACCGCCATACAGTTTTGGAGCAAAGAAATCTGGTGAACGGATTGTTTTCAGTTTCCCTTCTACAAGTAGTGTTCCTGTTGATGGCGAGTCTGATCATAAGTTTAACTTTGGGTCAAATAAAAAGCGGGTGTCTTTTGGTTCGATAGGAAATGATGCCACTGTTATCAATTAACCTTTCATCTGTAGGGAGTCTAGCAACAGTTGGTTTTCGTTTTCTTTTTATCGTATTCGATTTAAATGTTTGTAATGATGATTGAATTTGGTGGCAATTTACTTCTCATGGTAAGTACTATAGTAGACTCCAGAGATGGGCAAAAGTCCTGATGATTATGGATGAAAAGGACTACAACCAGTTATACTAACTTGCTAACCTTACTAAATTATTAATCTCTCTTTCTTTTTTTATTTTTTATTTTTATTTTTATTTATTTTTAATTTTTTTAATAATTTTTTATTTAGTTCTTTATGCAATTTTGTTTCTGTCGGGATTTACTTATTAACAAGTTATGTCGAGACAAAGGTTTTGCAATTAATTACGTTTTTCCTCTTTAAATAAAATGAAGTAGATTTTGTACGCTCTTCGTTGCTGGTGTGAAATAAATTTTATCTATCAATTTAAAATACTATATTTGATACCGTTAAAAAATTGTGGTTAGAAGAACTAACTGATTAAAATTAAGGATTTAAAAAATAAAATAATTTTTTTTTATATAATGCGTACATTTTTTTGTTAAAAAGTTTTATGCTCGGCTAAATATATTACATAAAAAAAATATTGAGTTAATTTCATTACATCCCTTGTGGTTTAGCATATTATCAAATTTCGTCCCTGTGCTTTTTTTTTTTTGTCATTACATTACCATGTGGTGACTTTTTGCTTCATTACGAGCCCCTCACACTAACAACCGTTTGTTCCAATCTGTTAACCCTCTCATGTGCAGAGGGTATTTCTGTCATATGTCATATAATTTCACACGTATATTACCCCTTATCCCTTTTACACACCATTTCCCTCCAAAACACATCTACACTCTTTTCCCCCAAAAATCCTTTTCTCCACCCTTTTCTGCTTTGCAATTATTATTAGGTTTTTAAAATATTAAAATCCTTCATCATGGTTTTCTTTTGTTCGTGTGGAAATCCAGCAATTTTTCTAACATCATGGAGTCCTCTTAACCCTGGTCGAAGGTTTTATAGGTGTTCAAGCAAGGTAAGTATGTTCGACAATTTAATTATTTTTTTTTACAAAAATTAAGGATTTTTTTAAACCTAATCACTTAACTGTTGGCATAGGTGAATAATTGTGGGTATTTTAGTTGGATTGATCCGCCTATGTGTGCTAGAGCTGTGGACATTATACCTGGCTTATTAAGAGCCAAAAATAAGCTTGAAGCTTCAGTGCATGCAAGAGACCAACAGATAAAGAGGCTCAAGATGTATCTAATATGTAGTTGGTTGTTTTTTGTATTTGTCTTCATATTTTGGATTTGAATGGAAATCTCACCAGTGTTATGTAAGCTTGAACTATGGTCAATGTAATGTTTATTTATGGTTATCTATGTAATGTTGGTATTTGTCTTCACATTCTGTACATATAAAGGAAAATGCAAAAAAGTTGGACTATGGGCAATGTAATGTTTATTTATGGTTATCTATGTAAAGTTGGACCTGTGCAAATGAAAAAACCTATGCAAAATTCACCAGAATTACCAAATACATGTAGCCACTAAAATTTGCATTCCATATAACCAAAATTTGCTTATAACAAGCATCATACAAGAGAGTGGCACATTACATACCATAATATATAAGTCACATTCTACCATCATCCTATTTAAGTCATATTACATACCATAATATATAAGTCATAAAACATATAAGTCATATTACATAGCATCATTTTGCACTTGAAAATCTTTTGACGACCAATTTTGGACTTGTATTGGTCCTTTGAATTGAAGCATTGCTTCCTTGTGATTGTGGAGTTGCAGGTTGCCTTTCTTGTGTTTTCTTCCTTGTTTGACTTCCTGCAGGTTGACTTCCTTGTGTTTTCTTGGTTGTTTGACTTCCTTCAGGTTGACTTGCACATGCTTGACTTGAACCCACCCCAACCTCAGCTTGACTATCATCACATTATAAAAAAACAGTTAAACAATGTAGATAAAACAATGTATATAACACATTATCAAAAAACAGTTTACCTTGGTGGGTTTTTCTTCACTTTCTTTGACTTGGTTGGCTGACTTGAAGTTGATTCTTTTTGACCTTTACACTTTCTTGAATTGTGGCCTCGTTGCTTACATTTAGAACAGGTCATTGTCTTCCCATGTCTAGATAATCTACCTTCTACCACAGTTGACTGTGTCACCTTCTCATCTGCACCTCTTTTTCTTTTCTTGGTGGGTCTTCCAACCTGTGTATGATGGTGTGGGGGTAACAACTTGGTTGGACAGTCACTTTTTGGCCATGTAGAGGGACCACTAACTGGGTTAATCTTGTGACCATATACCTCCTTCCATGTTTCAAGTCTATATGCATAGTGAACCCAATCTTCAGGTGGTCCAGGTTGCAAATCATTCTCACCCATATTCCAAATTGCTGCTACTGCATGCTTGCATGGTAAACCAGTTAACTCCCACTTTCTACAACTACACATCCTTGCAGTTGTGTTTACCACAGCTTGGTCTTGCCATGGACCCTTTACTTGGTATAGGTCCTTACCATTCCATACCACTGTGTACTTGGCTGCTTCTTTTTTAGTGGCCTCAAAAATCAAGGTTGCAGTGGGAGTCAATGGTCCAACACATTTGTCAATTACCTTCTGAACTACAACAATCCTTTTCATCATATATTCTCTAATGTATTCCACACAAGTTATTATTGGCTTATCTCTAGCATCTACCAACTTACTGTTAAAAGACTCACATATGTTATTCAACAAGATATCACAGGTTGCCCTCCCTGTACAAATTAAACTACTTTAAATACATTTATCAAACTACTTTAAATGTAACAACTATATGAATTTGAATATACCTGTGAAGTGACTCCTGGCCCAGTGTTTAGGTGGAATTGTCCTCAACCAGTCATGTACCCTTGAGTTGGCCACTCTGAGTTCACCCATTGCAGTTTCAAACTCTGGAACAGTTGTTCTTGTTGCACAGTTCCACAACATTTCCTTGTACAGTTCTCCACACTTAAATTTTGTTTTCAAGTTCTCATGTATAAAAATCTATGCTCAGCACATGGATATAAGCTTTCAATTGCTGGAATAATACCCTAACATATATACAGAGTGATTAATAGTAAGAATAATACCCTAATATATGTACAGTGTAAGTAAAAGTAAGGAAATACTTTACCTTTTGCCTATCTGAAACAAATGTGAAGTTGCTCATCTCTGTCAAGTCCAGATCTTCTCCAAGGCATTCAAGAAACCAATTCCAAGAAGTTCTTGTTTCTGCTTCAACAATGCCAAATGCAAGTGGGTATATGCCATTGTTTCCATCCACACCCACAGCAGTTAATACTTGGCCAGGATAAGGGCCCTTCATAAATGCCCCATCCAACCCCAACAACTCCCTACCACCAGCTTTAAACCCCTCCTTTAATGCCCCTAGACAAATATACAATCTCTTGAAAATCCTTGTTTCAGATTCAGGATGGGGAGACACTTCAGTCTCTATCTTCACAGTGGTACCTGGATTTCTTGACTTCAATTTAAATGCATAACTTATTAAATTATGATACTGTCCAACAAAGTCACCCCTTAATTTATTCATTGCCTTCTATTTTGCCCTGTACACCACCTGCTTATCTAAGCCTAGCTTAAAGTGTCTTTGTAATTGGTCTTGTAAGGCTTTCCCACTGATTTTTGGATTTGATGCAAGGGTGTCACTCAAGTGTTGAGAAAGAAAAGTTGAATTTGCCCATCTGATTTCTCAGGTTTGTAGGCATTTATATGTTTCAATAAATGTCTTCATATACAAAAATTTATCTTGTTTTGTTTTTCACACATATAAAGTCCAAGGGTAAGTGGGTTGTTGGTCAATTACCTGTTTACCCTTATGTACTTTTCCACCTACTTCCAAAAATTCATTCTCATTTGTCTTTTTATAAGATGGTATGCTCCCAAAGTATTTCACTCTTATCCTTCCTGGCCCATTTTTTACAAATTTTAAATTTCTCCTAGTCTCCACTACATGACTCTTAATCAAACTCTTATTCTGGTTTGTACACATGAAGGCCTGCCCAAGATAAAATGGGCCAATTTCTTCCTTACCTTCTTTCACTACCTTCTTACCCTTCTAACCTTCTTCTTTCTGCTAGTTCCTCCATCACTCTCTGATGGAGAACCACTATCATATTGATCAAAATCAAAACCCACGATGTCACACCCCCAAAATGCGGAATCGAAGGTGTGAACCATATTCGTAAACAAATCACACATTATAACAAACGACCTC
>JAOEHQ010027928.1:0-13617 GCA_025447715.1 Asclepias incarnata
TTTTATATACCTATGTGTTATGCAGTCTAGAACCGGCAGTCGGCGAAGCCGGCGGCCGGCCACCATCACCTTTTGATACATGTACTGAATGAAGTTTACGAATTTCATATACACTATAACTTAAATTATTTAAAAAATTATTCATCACCGCGCATCGCGCGGGTACATTCCTAGTTTAATATAACGTGTGTTTTACTTTAATATTAATGATGACATGTCATGAGCAAATTAAAATTCAATCTGTTGAAATTATAGATAAAAGTGGTTTATTGTGCTAGTTGGTATTAATGACGTGACATGAGCAAACTAAAAAAACAATATGCTGGGTTAAAGATGACCTTAAAATGCATACATAAATTCCACACCGGCACTCAAAGACTGCTTGTTCAGAGATATTTCGATGAAGTGAATAGGTGGCGTAGTAAGTGGGTTTGATTTTCTTACTACTAGTATTTTTGGAAATAGAAGACCAAACCATCGAGTATACAATTTCAACGAGCTTGGCATTACCCCTGTGGATGGTTTAGTTTTCTTTTTCCAAATATAGTAAGTGGGTCAAATAGTATGCATTTAAAAGAAAAAAAATGGCTCATTTAGTCCCATAATTGTTGTTTTAGTTAGGGATATACCTAAAAACAAAGAGAATCATATAAACTTTACTATTGTTAAGACTATGAGGTATAAGGCGTTTTGATGGAGATGACGTCTTACGACACGTGACATTTGCGTAAGAGGATAAGAAGCCCCAAAAAATGATGGAGTAAGGAGGCAAGGGGCGGCAAGTATTTTAATATTATACATATATATATATATATATATATATATATATATGCACACACAAACTAATTGAAAGATGGCGTCAGATTCATGCCAGGGGAAAAAAAATTTGGGGCAAAACGCCCCGGGGGGTCCTGTAGAAGGGGCAGATTGGGGCTTCGGGGGGCAGATTGAGGGGGCAAAACGCTCTATACCAGAGAGCCTAAGGTTGCATGGAAGTCACATAATTTAATGTGCTTATAACAGATTTTAGGTTCGAACTCCTGTTTAACTAGTTAACGACCAACTAAGACAATGTCGGGTATTCCGTACGCGGCGCCTCAATGGCTAAAGGTAATGCACAAATAAACTCACCCAACTTAGACGGACAGAGCCCCTAGCCTACTTAACTCTACATCCCGGGGAAAACCCACCCGTCAGAAGGCCCACTGGTGGTAAAACTAAAAACCCGGTCGCCATTGGGATCGAACCGGTGGCTGAAGCCCTACTGGTCTTCCTTAATCGGACATGATGCCGCAGAACAAATAATGTAAACAGTAAAGATTGACCCTGAGTCACTTATATCATAGGTCAATGCCTTAACCACTATAACCAAATGCCAATATCGGCAATGTTTCAAAATATTTAACATGCATGAAAACAGATTGGTTTTCAAAATCCAATGACTTTACTAAGAGAGTTATATATTGAGTTCGAGTATTCCCTAGCTACTTTCTCTTTAAAATATTTTCTCATGGCTCTTTCACCAATTAATTTTCAAATTTATTGAAAACCAATTGATGAAGATTAGAAGAAAATAGGGCTTTTGCAGATTTTTAATCAACCGAGTATTTTGTGTCATAAATGAACTGAACTAAACCATATTTTGTGGTAAACAAATAAATCTGTTGATTAAATTGATAACCAAATGTTGGCTAGCATTGTTTAGTTTACTTAAGGGTGGAAAGGAAAGGAGAGGGGAGGGGAAGTTTTCCTTTCTAATCACCTCAAAAATGAGGGAAAAAGTTTTAAAGCAAAAACAACTACACTTTCTCCTCTTCTCCTCTCCACTCCTTTCCTTTCCACATTAAAAAAAAAAACTTAAGAATGGATTTTATGATTTTCCCTTCTCCTTTCCTTTCCTTTCCACCTTTAAGTTCAAAATCAAGTTCCTTTTAAAATATTCATGACGCCTACCGTTTGACCATTTGACTACCTCGGAGATAGACAGATAGTTTAACAGAATTTTAGTGGAAAACTATCATTATAAGCATCTTCTAATATCTTGTCATTTGTTTCTTATTCCCACATAAGCCTACATATCACATTCCACGTTCACATCAATACTTCTTCGGTTCCTCCGTTAGAAACCAAGCATCAAGAAGCTGTACGTTCATCGATCTTTCCAAAGAAAATAGCTTCATTTCTTCTATGGAAAAGCAAATGGCCAAAGCTTCTGTCAAGATTTCCAAGAACTACGAGCATCGCCACCCCAATAACCACCTTAAGCCCAGGGTTTACATCACTCACTCGTCGAGCTTTAAGACCCTGGTTCAAGAACTCACTGGATACAATGGTGCAGTCAAACCATCCACGGGTTCAGCCATCTCTTCACCACCAACACAAGCCGGAACCCATGATATACAACAGATAAAACACAGAGATCAACACACTCATAACAACCAAGATGACAACAATCAAGATAATATATCATTTTTGGATAATCCATGGTTCTCCACTTGTGGTTATACTGATTGTTTATCATTTGTCCCGGAAAGTAGCAGTCAGATTGATTCTTTGCAGGATACGAACATGGTGTCGTGCCTTCTTGAAGTTGATCCGCCTGCTTGTTTGCTAGTTTGACTGACGAACAAATGTTTCATGACGCGCGACTCCCATGAAATGATTGTGTATATATCCAGTAACTTGTGTATATACACACTGTCTACATCCATATTGCACTTGTGTATCAGTTGTAGCTAATTGTAATCTATTTCATTAAACCTTCCGCTTGTGTTTTATTGATCAACCGTGGGGTACAAATATGAAAATGTGCTTTATAATATTTTGTATAGCAGTTAATAATCAACCGAATAGATCATGCATCTGAAATCATAACTTGTTTGCCTGTTTGGACGTTTTAAGCTTAACACAATTAAAACTTGGTTAAGTTTTGCAATAGGTTATTTGAGCATGTTTTTAGACAATGTGTTTGAAATTACACACAATAAGCTATTTGTTTCCATGGTTGACAACAAACTGATTCGATGTACCATAAAAACCGCTACGTTTACAACTTACAGGTTTACCCAAACCAGATGATACCCACACATAGTGGATATCAGCATAAAAACGAAACCAGTCAACGTTTGCGTAGGAAAAAACTCGGTGAGCAAGAGTGACCGAAAATCCCTACTTGTATAGAAACAAATGAGGGTTGGTAATTTGGTATGCTGGATTATGTGTCAAAAGTGGTTCAGCTTCACATAATTCATATTAGTACGACTTGAACTATACCAGGCTAGACAGTTGATTTGACCACAGGCATATTTCTCGTTCTTTTTTTTTTTTTTTAAATTTTTGAAATTTATTATAAAATAAAACATAATAAAATTATTCACTATGATTACAAAAACAATATCATTACAAAACTCTTAGCATCTTATTAGAAAAATAAAATAATAAATGGGACGACGGTGGATTTAGCCAATTTGCAAAAGTCGACTTCTGACAAAACTTTGTGAAATGATAGAGTTCCTCACTCTATCAAAGTATCAACCTTTAGCGTTGTCTCGACTTTTGAGGATGTCAAAGTACAGCTAAGCAAACCAAAACGAACGTAGAACATATCAAAATCAAAGTTAACCCTGAAGTGCCTAAGTAAGTGTCAGGATGTTAGCCCGAGTCTTTACAGAAACCATAATCAAACTAATCAAGCAGTAATGTGACCATTTCCAATTGTGATTATGAATATCTGGTTTGTAACAAAAGGAAACACAGATATCTACATGAACCCAGTAAAGAAGAAAGTAAACAAGTAATTTGAATTCTTGGTACCTCTGTTACAAGATTAATGTTTTAACTTGCTCCATTGCAATAACGAATGAAACTATTTGATTTTGTGTTAGCATGATTTAAACCCCAAATCCTTATTGTCCGATCATCACTAGCTGTGGCCAACATATGTGGGTTTGCGGGGTTCCAGCTGACACAGTTTACAGCACCCCCATGGCCTTCCAATGTTTCAATCAGTTCTCCAGATCCTCTGTGCCATACATAAACCTACAAACAGGCATAAATGTTTTAGTTAATGAAGAGAACTGATTTACAAGTATATTATCAGCTAGACTTATCAAAGAGCTGATCCAAAATTACCATATGTTGGTTGTAGAAGAGGCAAGATGGGTGGGTCTAGAGGGTTGGGTAACGGGTCAAATAGGCTCCTGTTGAAACGGGTCATCTTTTAGTGCAGGTCAAAAGGAGCCAGGTGTGACCCGCAACCACTTTATTGTCCATTTTGTTAAATAACTAATTTGTTAACAGAAAATACTTTGGGCAAACTTCAGCCTGTTTGACCATTTGACCCGTTCCCTTTTTAGCTGAACTTTTTTACTTGATCCATTTGACAAGATTGAATAAAACACAACCTGAATCATCCGTTTATACATTTATTGGTCGATATTTCCACCTTTATTTGGTCGTATTCTCTCCCTAAATTACAAAATAAAAAATACCTGTGAATCTTCACTGCCACTGGCGATAAATCCTTGCTGAAATCCACCAAAACAAGCTCTAACAATGAAGCGAGAACGTCTATGACCCCTATACTTTGAAACAAGTCGTATATGCTCCTGAATACTCCAAAGATGTAATTCTTCGTTTACAAGACTAACCAGCAAGAACTTATGATCCGCAGATAATGTAAATGAAACTATCATTTGATCCTCCTTGATACATCTTTCTGTCCCTGATTCTCTATCAAGAACAAGTATTGTATATTCCGTACAGATTGTAATCAACTTCCCATCATTAGTTAACTGCAAATCCGAGATTTTAAGAGTCTTTTGCCCCCTCAAACAGTCTACCTCTTTGCCATCCAAATCCCACATAACTACGCTTTTATCAGTTAGACCAGCCAAAATCGATTTCCCATCTAGAGACCAGCTACATGATATTGAGCCATTAAGACTCTTTTCATAAACCTGAATACATTTACCAGAGCAAACATCCCAACGCCTGATAACTTCCTCTACACCACATGTTAGGATCTGATCATCATCCGGGCTCCATGACACACATGAAACAGGTTTTTGGTGGCCAACTAATGTGTGCTTCAAAAAGACCCTGCCACCCAAATTTACCTTCAAGAAGAAAACAAATGAAATGTAAAATGGGAAATGGATATGCCAATCTCGGCTCTTTACTTAAAGAATGGGTGGGCATGAGTTACAATTCATCACGAAGAACATGGGTCGAAAGGCAAACGGGTTGATAGTCATCAAAAGTTTTAATGCAGACAACCTCCTAAATCAATTAATTTAAAGCTTCAGATTATTATTATTATAGTAATAGTATTGCTTAAAGTTATATTATTTGCCTTAATTATTAATTAAAAAAATTGAAGAAAGTGGACCAAAAGTATTTGCAGGTCAATCCAACCACTAAAAATGACATGTTTGAAGAACCAGTGTTGACCCGTTACAAACCCCGGCCATCTTACCACCTATAATAGGATCTTAAGAAGAATTACGGACGAAATGAATAAAGGACACCATTTCCAAGTATAGATACTCTCCTTTTAAGTAAACAAAAGGGGAAAGCGAGTCTTTGACTCGGATGTATGTAACCTAACCGGGGTATCCAGTGGTGGTTTCCAAAATCCAAACCTTTTCTCTTGCCACCTCCAAGACGTTTACCTAGTGAGGTTCGAACCCGGGACCAATTGTGAGGACATTAGGATCAGGTCGTCTGATCACTGGGCCACTTTGGAGGTGGTTATAATATAGTAAAAGTAATCATAAAAGGATCAATTGTTGACAGAAGGGAAATCTTACCTCCCATATGATTGCAGAATGATCACTCGATGATGAGGCCAAGTATTTTCCATTATTAGAGAACTTCAAGTACCAAACTTCATCATGATGGTCATACAGAATTTGCACTGTTTTTGAAGGAATATTATCTCTTCCACAATGATGATCAGCGAACAATGAAGTTTCCCCGATCAAAGAATTATGAAACAAGCAAGTATCCCGTTGCTGGTCAAGGGCTTGTTCTACTAACTGTAACAACCTTCTTTCTGGTATCATCACTGTTGGAGGAAATAACTTCTGCAAATCCTCAAGTAGCTCTGACCTAGATTTTGACTTGACCAAATCTCGACCAGATAATCCACTTATGATCCTCTGTGAAGGAGACAAAATGAGGGAAGAGAGCTCGCGGACTCTCATGTTGTTAATCGAGAGTGGTGCTATCTCAGTTCTCAGTGTCTTCAAAGCATCCATTACCTTTTCTCCATCTAAAAGTTCTAGAAATTTCTGTTGTAATATAATGAAGCAAGCCAATTTAATTATAGTATCATCCACTATGCCAATTTTATGCAATGAAGCTAAACTATCGTCCCAATTACCATCAAGAATTTGTCTGATGAATAAAGTAACAAATGATCTATGCAACGGTATTCCCGACTCTTCTTCGAGATAAGCCCCGGTTTTACTATACCCGAGAGAATATAATGCTTCAGCTATGATTCGAACAAACTCTTCTTTTTTAACTCCCTTTGAACCAATTACTTCATCATTTAAGAGTCGGGCCATTGAAGGTTCTTTTAGTAATTTACCGTTTGAAAGACCTCTTCGTTCTTTAGGGGATGTTTTCACACGTTTTGAGGGTGGTTCTTCATTCTCTGCACCTCCCATGAAATGTGCAATCAGCCCATGTATAAGAAACTATCGGAATTTTAGGCCCAATGACTCAGATTCTCGTGCACAGGATTTCTTTTTCTTCTTATCCAGAAGTGAGAGTATGTTGCTTTTTAAAGCTCCCAGAAATAGTCTGATATAGCTGAACACGTCTCAGTAGGCTAAAATTTGACAAAAATCGTGTAAGGAACCTTAATCTATGAAATGTAAGACACGTTTGCTAAAAATTAGCTCTTATAGTAAGTGAGACACTAAATATCAAGAATTATCAAATGTCTTCTGAAACAATGTAGCTAATAATGGTAATCATGGCATCTAGAAAACAGCTTGATAAAAGAACTGATCCAAATAAGCCCTCAATCCCACATTAATAGAGAGCCTTGATTATTACAAGGACAAATTGCACAAAAAGGTAATCTGGTTATCCACATTTTCTGTTTAAGTTAGGACAATTTTGGATTATCTATCAATATTAAGTGAGAAGAGAGATTTGGGCATAATATTACACCTATCCTCAATTAATTTTCATTTACAGTTTCATATTTAGTATTACCATCAACGCACAGTAGCATCATGAACCATATGTGACCTACAGACTAGTCTTCGTGACCTTTTTCGCGCGAGAAAAAAAACATTTGATACAATAACTTATTAGCAAAGAAGTTTCATACCTTAAACAGAAGCATGAATAAGTAGACTACCTTTTTATCCTATTTACTCTTCCAAAATGCCAATAGAATGACACTTCACTGCAAACATGACATTAATCCACACTCAACTAAATATTTAGACACTAGATTAAAGGGTGAAATGCTTCAAAATGCATCACAATTATAGCCCAAAATCTTTAGAAAGTATCAAAATTGCAATCTTTCTTTAGTGTGTATCTAACTTTCAAATATCGTTATTTTATGCATCAAGTGGTATTCTTGTTGGCGCGACAACATATAACGATGCCACATTGCAACTTATATAGATGTCACATGAGCATAAGTACCACAATATACAATAATTTGAAAGTTGGAAACTTTATACTAGACTTGAATACATTTCCAAACATTTATCACCATATTAGAAGTTCATATGTCAGTTATCCGATCATCATCACAACGTAATGCTTGCGGAAAAAAATTATGATCACAAAACAGCCACCCACTATGTTAACTTACAATAATAATCATAAATAAAATCCAAACATAAAAATATATATCATATGTAAATTATTTAGTTAACTTGTAAAATACACCAAAAAACTAACTTACAAAAAATGTTCATTAACAAACAGCATACACACGTATCAATCAACAGATATATACAGAATAGATCTAGGGTTTCTAATTGCAAGTTGTGTTAACTAAAAAGGGGTATATTAATATAATTATATAGAGATATATACATAAAAATATACATATTATTATACGTATATATATAGATATATAAAGAGAAAGATGGATGGATGGATGGAGGGAGGGAGGGAGGGATGGATACCTGTGTGAGGGGGTGAGAAGAAAACCCTTTTGCAGTTTTAGATTTTGGTGAAATAGGATAACAATGGCAAATTTATTTATTTATTGGTTTCATTGAGATTGATGATGATGGTGTGGGTAAAGTTGCAAAACAAACATGGTTTTAAATAAGGGTGTTCATTGAACCGTCAAACCGGACCAAACTAGGATATTTGGATTAGTTTGGGCGGATTGAGTTGTTAAAGTCTGGTCCGATGGTTTACGTTTTGAGAAAACCGGGTTATTTGGTCCAGTTATGGTTTGAGCAACGAAAAAACCGTGAAAACCGGACCGAACCGAACATTCACAACTCGAAAATTGAATTCAGTTATATAGACATATAGATGGATAAATAAACATATTATAAACATTATACAAATTAATGTTTATGTTAAATATCATGAGTTTAATATTAATTATATGTATACTATAACTTACTATAACTTAATATAAAACATTAAACAACTACTAAAGAAGTAGTGTTGGGAATTTTAAACATTAAACGGGAACATATCCTCCTGCTTTTCTTCTAACAAATATGAACCAAGGAACCATCAAAACAATTAAAGTTTTCTTTCCTTCCTCTTCAAAATTTTCGAGCAGAAATCATCTACTTGCTATAGGGTTTAAACCATCTTGTAGCTACACTTTTACGTCTTAAGATCCAACAAAAACACACAAACAACAGTCCATGCTCAGTTTTCTAGCTTCTCATAATAAGAGTTTTCATCCATTTTGTAAGTTCAATTAAACCAGATATAAAGGAAGAAAAACAAGGTGGTTGCTCGTGGTAATCATGGTAACCGATACAAATATACACAAATTTATATAGAAATAAAAGAAAGAGTAAAAAAGAAGTCGAAACCGTCAATCCGGCCAAACCGGACCGGCTTAAATGGTTTGGTCTGGTCCGGTCTGACAACATACTTGGTCTGATTTGGTTTGATATACGTTGAAACCGGATATGCCGGTTTGGTTTATGATTTGGACAAAACCGGATCAAACCGGTCCGTGAACACCCCTATCGTTAACTGTGCACCCCGTGTATTCCGCCTTACAGTCATGAAGAGCTAAGAAATAAGAAAGAAACCAAAAGATAAAAAATACAAAATAAAAAAAAATGTAAAACCAAAAAGGGTGAAAAAAAATTATTAAGAAAAACCGTTTGAATAAAAACAAATAAATCAAATTAATTATATAAAACCAAAAGTCTATATAACAACTTAACCAAATATAAAAGTGTAGGGTTATGTATGTAATTTTAGAGGAGGCAAAATGGAACTTTGGTATTCCAAAAATTAATTGAATAAAAGCAAATAAATTAAATTAATTATATAAAATCAAAAGTCTATATAATAATTCAACCAAATATAAAAATGCAGGGTTATGTATGTAAATTTTAGAGTAGGCAAAATGGAATTTGGGATTCCAAAAACAAAAATACAAAAAAAAACAAGAAAAACTCTGATTAATTTCTAGTATGTTAAATATATATGTTAGACTATCAAGAGCAGGGCTTCCCAAGGAAGCCCAAAACTCACCATCATTCGACATATGACGTCTAGTCATCAATGGGGCATTCCTTCACTTTTTTCTAGAGCAAGGCTTCCTTGGAACGTCCCTCTAGGATCTACCATTTATTTTATTTTATACTCTTAATTAAATAAAACTTTATTATATTAATAATATAAAATAAAATAATAATAGTAAAACTTTAATAAAAGTGAGTGGGTGGGGTGTTTTGCCGAGGGAGCCCACCAAAAAGTGATCATATAGCAGGCATCTCACCAGGAACGGGGAGAAATTTTTTTTGCCTGGAACGCCCCCAGGGGCACTGTGTCCGGCGTTCTGGGGCGTTCCACAGGCGTTCCGTACGAAAAAGTGTAGAGGGGACGTCCTGCTCCCCACAGCCTTAAAGGTTCCTATAAAGACAAGCTTGCTACTATTCACATAGATTTCTTTTAATATAGTATATATATATATGATAATATAAGATATAATCTTAATCTTAATCTTAATATATACTAAAAGACAACTGACCTAACCTCAATTGGCTAATCACAGCTCTCGATTCCTCTAAGTTATTAAACATGTGACTAAATTATGTTTAAAAAAAATATAAATAATAAATTAAAAAATATGGGCCCACTAAAAAACTTTAAATATTAATTATATTAATAATTAAAAATAATAATAATTATAGAAAAAGTCTCATCAATTTATACTTTTTTGTTTTCCATCACTAATTTACAATTTTTAGTTTTTCATTAATTTAAAAAAAACATGTTTTATGTTATTTAAATAAAAAACAACCCAATCTTTATTTAGTTAAAAAAAAACTTGATCTTTATTTAGTTTGACTAGATAAATACAACTCTTTATTTAGTTTATTAATAATAAAACATACCAGATAATTAACTCTTTATTTAGTTTATTTGTAATAAACTTTAATTATTATTGTTAGAAATAGAATTTTAATAGTGTTGATTTTGTACTTAGTTCTTTTATTGTAATATTGTAAGTGTGGAAGGGGGCATTATGAAAATACTTAAACTTGTATATAAACCCCTTCACACTCCTCCTGATGTAACCTTTACCCTCATTTTACATGCAATCTAATCTTTCAACATAACCATATTCTCTCAATACACACACTAACACACACACACTCACGATCACATAAACTGTCAATTACTCACTATTAAACTCAGATTCATACATTACAGATACAGATTCATACTATTAAACTGTCAAATGTGGCTGAACCCTCTTCACCACAATCTGTATCTGTATTAGAGCACAATCAACAACTGTTGAACGATCCAGAAGCTTAATTCGAGCTTGATTTGTGCTTATTTTGATTGAATTTGAGTTTAATTCGAAACTGTCATTTACCGATCTCAACTGTTTCTTTCGATTCTTCATTTTTTAGTGTTAAAGTTGTTAAATTTTGTTTAGAAATAGGTTTCACTATCTCATTTCAACAACATAATTCAATTTCAGAGGTAGATTACAACTTCAGAGGTGTTTTTAGTTGAATTCGGTCTACACGTGTTTCAGTGGGTTTTGAATCGTGTTGAAATTGGAGTGTAATTTTGCATAGGATTTGTGCGCGATTGAATTCTGAAGAGATTGATATAATTTTTGTGGTTTACTTTTTAGAATTAAGTGAGATATTGAAGATTTGGTGATCTGTTCGGTAAATGAGATGTTTTTTCGTGAAGAAGATGATACAGGTCGACTATTTTGTCTTTTAGTGTGTTTGTAGTGTGCAAGGAGTGATTTGATTCATTTACAGACTTGATTCGTTGGTTTCTCGTATTTACCGACCACTTTGTTCGGTAATCTTTACTTTGGTTCATTTGCAGACTTGGTTTTCGTGTTCGTAAATTGGTGATTAGATAAGGGTGTGTAAAAATATTCAGTTACCGACGAGTTTGTTCGGTAAACAAGCGTTTGGAAGTAGGTGTTTCTGAAATAGCCATTTACAGATCAAGTAGTTGATCAAGTGTTGTTTTCTGTGAGTTTGTCATTTACCGACAACTTTGGTCGGCAAACACCAATTTCATTCTGAACTAACTGTGAGTTAGTCATTTACCGACAATTGTGGTCGGCAAACACCAGCTTCACTCATCCGCATTCTGAACTATCCATTTACCGACATCTTTCGTCGGTAAATCACATCATTTTTCCAAAAGTTGTTTCAAATCCATTTTTGATCAATTGTTCATCCTTGGGTCAAGTTTTTGAAATCTTCGAATTTTTGGGTCCATTTACCGACAATTCTGGTCGGTAAACAGCTTGTTCGTACAAATCAAAATTTTCAAAGTTTTTTTTTATTATTTCAATTGTTCTTTCGCAATGACATCAAGGGAGGCTCTTGCCCTTGGTTCTGAGTCACGTCCACCAGTCTTATTCAGAGGGTCTTATTCACAATGGAAGAAAAGGTTTATGGATTGGGTGGATAGACAACCGAATGCTGATTTAATAAGATTGTCTTACGACATTGGTCCTGCTGTTCATACGAATCCTGAAACTGGTGATGAAATTCCTCCTGCGAGTTGGAATAGTACTCAGAGGACTCGCTCTCAAGCTGATAAACTTTCTCGATCTTATCTGTATCAAGCACTACTAGATGATATCTACTGCAATGTTGACTCATATGAAACTGGTAAAGATATTTGGGATGAAGTTAAAAGGCAAATGGAGGGGTCTGATGTCTCATGTACCATTAGATTATCGAACGTTCTTCATATGTATGAGACTTTCAAGCAAAACAAGGGTGAATCTCTGCATGACGTCTATACTAGGTTCTGTAATGTGGTAAATGAGCTTAGGAAGAATGAAGTCAAGAAGACGAACATAGAGCTCAATATCAAGTTCATTAAGAATTTAGAAGAAGAATGGCAAATCTATGGGACTCAAATTAATCAGCATGGTAATTTGCAAAGGATGACAATTCACACCCTCTATGAATCTCTCAAGCTCAATGTTGATGCAGTGTTGAAGGAGCAAAGGAAAAAGGAGGAAACTGTAAATTCTGATCCTCTTGCACTTGTTGCTGAAAAGAAGACTTCTCGATCTTATCGAAGAAATGTGGTTGTTTCTGATTCTGAGTCTAGTGGAATAAGTAATTCGGAGATGGATGAGCAAGATCAGGAGATGTACAAAGCTCTTGCATATTTCACTAAGACTTTCAAAAAGAAGTTTTTCAAGAACAAACCCACCAACAACCAACTTCGAACATCTTCGGTGTCATCTTATGCAAAGAATTCAAATGGTCCAAAGTTTGATGTCGGTGGGGGGGAGAAGAATACTGAAGCTCCAAAGAAATTTGATGGTAAGAAATTTGATGGAAAGAAAGCTGTTGATAAAAAGTACTTCAATTGTGGAATTCCAGGGCACTTTGCTATTGATTGCAAGAAACCTCGTCAAAAGACCTCAGAGTACTATAAGTACAAACTCATGCTTGAGAAACAAGAGGAAAGTGGTATTGCTCTACTTGCAGAGGATGACAAGTGGCTCCATCTTACGGATGATGAGACTATGGAGCTTGCTGCTAATGTGTGTTTCATGACGAACATCAAGAGGTCAAATGAATTGGATGAGGATTCTTCAGCTTCAGAAGATGACGATGCGGTAGTATCGGTAACTTCTGAAAACTGTGTTACCATTTCTTCTCATGAATTTGAAGAGTACCAAAGTAAATGGTAGGAAGCTTTTAAGTCAAATCTTGATTTAAAGAAACAAGTTTCCAAATTAACCAATGATTTGAAAGTGAAAGAAAATGTTTTACATGATGTTCATGTCAAATTTGATTCACTTCAAAATGATTTTGAGAAACTTAAATCTGAACACGCTTCATCATCATTTAATTTGGCCTCGAAGTTGCATCTCGAGAAACAAGACCTTGAAAATCAAGTGTTTGAACTTAA
>JAOEHQ010027939.1:0-13615 GCA_025447715.1 Asclepias incarnata
CCGCTGCATCAAATCGTCTTTTTTGGGGATGGCGGCGGTGGCTTTTCCGAGCGGCGATGAGAGAGAGTGGGGGGACAGTGGTGGTGATTTGTAGTGGTGGTGCGGATCTGGTCGGAGATGGCTACGGTTATGAGAAACCACCGACACAAAGAATTTAAAAAAATAAATAAAGAAATCTATATACATAAAAAATAACTTACATGAAAGATGGTGGGTCTGATGGCGGCGTGGTTGATGGAGGTTGCCGCGGTGGTGGTGGTGATTGACGCCAAGATCTGAAACATAAAAGAAAATAAACATACAACAAATGAATTTGGGGGGGAAAAATTAAAAATACTCATAGTGAATCGCAGGAGGTGGGGGAAAACTTACCGTTGTTTTGGCTATTGATGGTGGTGTTGGACGGTGGATGTGATGGACGATGGTGGTGATTATGGCGGCGATGGTGGAGATGATGGCGGCGATGGTGAAGGATGGTGAAGGATGGTGGAGATGATGGAAGATGGTACTGATGATGGCGGTGGTGGTGAAAGACGGGCTCAGAGGGTGAAACGGCTTTGTGTGTGTTTTTGATGGACATTTACATTGATGAGAGAATCTAAAGTGTTTTGTGTGTGTTTTTTATTGGTGAAGTATAGATAATTGTGCTGGCATGTGAAGGGTAATTTGGTAATTTCGTATGTAACTATTGTGTAACACTTTCCATTTTTGGGGGAGGGGATAATTTTTAATAAGGAGTATAGATAAAGAAAAAAGTGTGTTTGTCTTACTTATATTTTAAAAGAAACAGGCTAATTCCCTTCTTTATTATAGCAATTGGATGTGAACAGTGCCTAAACAAGATTAGTATATATATTTAATCTTTGTAAAATATAACAAAGTTAGTGTTGGCTCAGTTGGTTTGTGTTTCTTGGTGTGTTTTGTTGGACGTGGGTTCTAAACTTCAGCCTTGCATTTTTTTTTTTTTGGTTATTTTAAAAGTCTGTATATTTGTTTTAAAAGTCTTGCTGGCAAATATTTAAGGTGGACTAACATGCTACCCGCGCAATACGGCGGCGGTGTGGTGGTGGCGGCGGTGGTTGGTAGTGGTGGTGGGGCGGCGAGTGGTGACGGCGTTGGTGGTGGCAGCGGTGTGGTTATTATTGTAAAGGTAATTGATGTAAAAGGGGTAGTATAGTTATTTTAGGAGTTGAGGGATCTATGTTGTAAATTATTTCATTAAGGGTATTATAGGTATTTTAAGTGGAGATGTTTAAATTATTGAATAAAAGAATGAGGATTAATTAATTCATTAAGGATAGAATGGTTATTTCGCATTGTGTAATTTTTAACAGGGGATGAAATAATCTTTATAAGGTAGTATAGATAAAAGTGGAAATTAAAAAAAGAAAAAAAAATGAGTAAGAGAGAGAGGCGGGAAAAATATTTCCAAAAAAGGTGTGATGGTGCCAATTATATCTCCAGATTCCTCCTGTACGGAATGATTATATGTATTTTTGATTACTTTGTTTTATATAAGAAAATGAATTTTGAGCATAACAAAAAAATATTCCAAAGTTTTTCAAACATTAAATAAAGTAACTATAATATTCATATAAATCTTTAAATATATTTTGCTCGAGGGGTTAATAAATATGAGTATTAATTAAATTTATACATAAAAAAGATTAAAATGGTGAATATATACGTAATATTAAAGGCTATTTTTTTTTGTGTGTGTGCATCTTTTAATTATAATGAGTTTTTATTTTCATATAAATAATATTAAATAACTTAACTAATAATAATAATTATAAACATGGTTTTATTATGATTCTTTATCTAAATATAATTATATTTTTTTACGACATTATATTATAATTATATTAGGTAAATATTATAACATATTTAAAAATAAAATAAGTATTTAACTAATAAATAGATTAAAAGACACGTGTCGATCAAGGATAACGACATGTGTTGCTTCAAGAATCTTTTAACCATGCTTTATAATATTGGTATACTAGATTTTTACATATTTTGTACGTGCATTATAAATATACCTTTTATTTTTATTCATATCAAATGTTTACTTGTGATCACAAAACTTTTCTAATCCGTCTATTATAATATATTGATATTATGTTGTTGTGAAAGATGATAGAAAATCTTACATTTATTACCTATACATTAATTTGTTTATTATTATTATTATTTTTTATTATTATTGCCAAAATCAATATAAAAGATAACAATGTTAAACTATGGGTTTAGGGTATCAGAATGTAATAAATAATACACGAGTGTTTATGTTGCGTAATGAACTATTTGGGTGTTCATTGTATGTAATGAACTTTCAAATCCCTGTTATTGGATGGTAACCGGGTATATGTGGCAACCATATAGTTGCCACGTCCAAAGCCACATTGTCAGTTTGCAAGTTTTGGATTGGACGGGTACATCCAATAACCGGGATTTGAAAGTTCATTACATACAATGAACACCCGAGTCGTTCATTGCACAACATAAACATTTGTGTATAGCTCATTATATTCCGAGACCCTAAACCCTTAAATTAATCATATACAAAATCCAAAATAAATAAATAAATAGAAAGAACCAAAGCCCATGTAATATAAATTTAAATTTGATATTCAAATTGTTTTAGACAAATACGATTATTAAAATTATCAAACCGTGAACATCACGCGTTGTCCAATAAATTTCATTCATATTAAAACAATTAACTATTCCACATCGATATTTTACGAACATAAAACTTTGAATGACATAAACCAAGACTTCTTGAATTGAAAATAGCTAAATAAATGGGATTAGATTTAATAATGTTGAATTAGTTGAAATAATTTTAAATTTAAACTTGAGAGGTGAATAGGTGATTAGGGGTGTAAACGAGACGAAACAGTTCGCGAGCTACCCGAAATCGACTCGCAAATTATTTGAAATCTACTCGGTCTAAGTTGAGCCGAGCTCCTAAGAGATACCACCACATGGAATCGGTAGAGGCAACAAGCCTCGTAGCCGTGCCACTATTTTGTTTGGTTTTTCCCAACATGGGACTTCCCATAAATGGAGGCAGGTGGCTATCACATAATGCATTAGGAAAGGGTCGAACCTGCATCCCTTATGAGAGAGACAGGTTGACTTCCACTAGGCCATGATGATTTTGATTCAGGTTTAATATATATATATTTAAATTTAAAAAACTGATTAAAAAGTCAGTGGTGTCTCTAAATTTTTAGTCCTGTATGCCGCCAATGATATTCAATAAAGATAAGATATATTAATCATTATAATGAAAGCTGAAAGTTTATGAAATTTATATTATAAAAAAGTTGAAACTTTATATAAAAAGATGAGATCACACACATTACTGCTTTATTGCAAATATCAAAGTTTAAAATTGTACTGACTTTTTTGGTAATGGCTTTCTAATCATGACTATTTTTCCTTTGCTCAAGTTTTTTGAAGCATGGTTATTTGTTTATAGAAAAGATGACTTTTGACACCACAAGAGGTTTTGATGTGATAACAAATGCAAAATTCAAAATTTAAGCTTTGGTAGAAACAAAGAGAGGTTATACTTGAAAGAAAAGGTATACCGAAAATAGTATGGCATACCGCATAAGACCAAAGCATGGGGGTAAACAGTTGGATGTCTAAACCGTGCTTTAGGCACTTGGGTTGGATGCCCAAGCAAAAAGTACGGTTTGTTTGGGCATCCAACCACTATCAATCGGTTCACAACCGAGTACCTATTGGTTTTGGGCCTTGTGGTACGGTAATAAAACTTGGTCTAGTGATTTTCGGCCCCCTGGGCCCTGTCTGTTATCTGCCAGTGTTTGGTCCAGTAATTTCAATTTGACATTGTAACCTGGAACACATTTGATAGCAAAGCATGGTATGTTGACATGTTTATGGTAATCATTCTAAAGTTCAACTAAACAACTCAAAAAGTTCATACTCGTGCACAGTTTCATGAAGCAAAATGGATGGATAGATTGTGCATCACTTGGAACTCAAATACAAAATCAACATTTTTGTAGAGTTATAATAAAAAAATATTTCGGTTCTCCAAAGCTGTATTGATCAGTTTTACGTAACTATGCACGAAAACTTTTGATCCGTAAGCTACTTTACACCTTTCTCATTTCGAGGCTACAATCATCTATCTAATCCGCAAGATTATTCTACACGTAAATCGCCTTGCACCATGAGGATACCATGTGTTGATTTAGTAGCAAATCTAAGGCTTCAATACTCTCAGTTCCCACCACCAAAACCACGAGGGCCAGGCTCTCCTGATGAGCCTGCAAATTGTTTCCTCGATATTGATCTTCTCTTCCTCCTAGCAGTACCTGGAGGAGCCTGAAATTACAAAGAAAACAAGGATTGTTCATTTCATATTAGCTACCAAACTAGAGTTTTTGAGGGATTGTGTGAAACACCATGCAGTTACTCGCTTAATTTTAAACAAAAAGAAATCACCTTTTGTTCGGATTTCATTGCCTCTTCGAGGTTGCTGAGTGCAGGAACAGATCCACCTTCCATTGCACCCATTAAATTTTTCATCTTAACACGCATTTGAAAAAGCTGAGCAACAAGTTGGCTCACCTGCAAGACAAGTCAGATCTTACTAAAAGTAATGAAAAACCTTCTTTTGATCTAAATTCTGTTCGAAGTTGTGAAATGGCACAAAACAAAGAAGCAGTATGTACCTGTTGCTCAGTTTTTCCAGATTCTTGAGCAATTCGCTTTCTCCTGGCAGGGGATTCGGCAAGCAACTCAGGCTGCTCCCTTTCCTCTGGAAATATCACAACAAACCATATCAAATAAACGGACGGCAAATAGAAGTAGTCTAATAAAAATTCCAATTCTCACCATAAGAGTACATATATATTAAGTTTTGGTAAAGGAATAAAACCTGGAGTCATCACTTCAATCATTGCTTCCATTATTTGTAAGCTCTTTTCAGCCTCTCGAATTTGTGCAGGAGTAATCTGTCTCAATACCGATGAGTGAGAGATTATGAAATCATTCAGCAAAAGAATAGATGGGATGTAATGGGAGGAATAATGCAGGCTTCATAATTAGGGTTGCCTCGTCCATATCTAAAAGCATAGATAGCAAGTTGGATGGGTTGGTGTGTTGGTAATGGTTCAAAATGGGTTCGGGTTCAAACAGGTCTTTTGCCAGTGCAGGTCGAAACAGTCCGGGTCAGTTTAAGTTGACCACAAACACTTTCTCCAATTACAAATAAATAATTTGTTGGTTATGATTACAAAAACCATATTATTACAACAATTCTAAATCTTTGAATAAAACGATTTAGGAGATTGTATGCATTAATTATAGACTTTGGGCGACTTTTAACATGTTTGACGTTTGTTGGGTTTTTTTTTTTTCCGATAAATTTGACATGTTTAAGGTATAAAAAAAGATATTAATAAAAATTGACCCATTCACAAGTAAATGGGTCGAAATTGCCATCACTACAGTATAAGCATTCCTCATGCACCACCCTCAAACATATATGCTTATGAAACAAAAGCAAGATAAAACAAACCAAGGGATTGTACCTTTCCCATTCCAGGAATCATTCCGAGAACACGAGACATGGAACCCATTCGTGCAACAGCACGAGTTTGCTTCAAGAAGTCATTGAAGTCAAACTTTGCACTCATGATCTTCTTCTGCAAATCTTCAGCATCTTCTTGTTTCATCTACACATATTTGGTTAAGAGTTATTGCTATCATTTTCTAGAGGGAAGAAACTAATAATACGACACTTACAACTTCTTGTGCCTTCTCCACAAATGAGAGAACATCCCCCATGCCCAAGATTCGTCCTGCCATACGATCTGGATAGAAGGGTTCAAGGTCTTCCATTCGCTCTCCACGTCCTACAAGCTTGATTGGCTTTCCTGATACCTAAAATCCCAGATGAAACAAAATCCATGTGAAATAATCATTGCCACTCAAATACAAAGCTCGATCGCAAACAACATTCTTAGCTAATATGTATTTCCAGAGGTGGCACAAAGGGCAGGCTGGGTAACGGGTCAAAACATGTCCTTTTACTGCAAGTATAGGGTTGGGTTGTATAAAATCAGGGGTTGTAAGCATTAGAAAAGGGAAATTTGAGTGACTTTAAACCCAATACTCCTTAAGCCAAACATATTAATTAAAACCATTTGACCCATTTGAGATACAACACAGATTTGAATCGACCTGTTCATAAGTAAACGGGTCAAAACTGTCACCTCTATTCATTTTCACATTGTAAAATGCCAACCTCTTTAACACTCAGAGCTGCTCCACCTCTTGAATCTCCATCTAGCTTAGTTAGAATGGCTCCAGTAATTCCAATTTCAAGATTAAAGGTTGTCACCAAAGCTGCAAAATTTCACCAAAGTTAGAATGCTAAATAAGATAATAACACATCGATTATTAAAGAACGATAAGTATACATAATCATATAACTTGCATAACAATCAAAACTAAAAAAACCAAAGTACCAAACCATTCGATAAGTGGTTTCCAAATTACCTGCAGCTTCTTGACCAGTCATTGCATCCACAACAAGCAAAACTTCAGTTGGATTCAATGTCCGCTTTACGTCTTTCAATTCATCCATCATAGTTTTGTCGATCTGTTAACAACATGAAAATAACATACTAAAGGGTGTTTAGGTGAAGTACATGTTTTCTCTAAAATCACCTACATTGAAAATAACTGAAGTACATGTCACATAGGTGAAAATAACATAGAAACATGTTTTCTCTAAAATCAGAAATAACTGAAGTACATGTTATATAACCTGAAGTCTTCCTGCTGTATCCATTATAACTACATCTACATTCTTCTTTTTAGCTTCTTGAAGGCCTTGCCTAGCTATTTCTGCTGGTTTCACATCAGCCCCCGCCGTATACACAGGAACATCCACCTGTCAAACGAGATCATATCTAAGAGATGAGTCCAAAATATGCCGAAGTAATACAATTTGAAAGCATATTGATGCTTGTTATTTTCCTATAATGTAAGTAACTTCATGCTTAAAAAACATACTTGTTTTCCCAAAATAACCAGTTGATCGATAGCAGCTGGTCTATATACATCTCCAGCAATCATCATGCAACTCTTTCCCTATAATTTGATTTACAGTACATTACAATTGCAAAAAGAGTAAGCACCTAGAGACAATTCTTCAGAAAACAACAGGAATAAAGAAAGCAATACTAATGTATAGTGTGTGTAGGGGTGGCAAAATGGGGGGCTCCATGGTTCGTATAATGGGTTAAGACGGGTAACTTAGTGTGACTCGAACTGGGTCGAGGTGGGTTAACCTACAAATACTTTCTAGTCCGTTTCAAATATTTCTGCATCTCATTTCAAATATTTCTGTATCTATACGCAATATATCAAACAGGATTACAGAAACTATATTATTACAAATTTACAACAACATTCTAAATGTTTGAACAAAGTGGTTGAGGATTTTATATGCTTTAAAAATACACTTTGGGCTACTTTTCAACGTGTTCTAATTTAAGCTACTTTATTTATTGATAAGTGAATGGGTCAAGATTCAGGATTGCCACTTCTAAGTGTATGATAGGGAGACAGATGGGTTTTAAAATGCAGTCAACCTGTTTCTTGAGGTAATAAGCTAACTTTGCGCTAACAGTTGTCTTCCCGACGCCTTGTAGACCAGCCAGTAAGATCACCGTAGGGCTAGACTTTGCAAATGTCAATTCAGAAACCTCTCCACCCATCAACTTCACGAGCTCATCACTTACAATCTGCATGAAGGGAATTTCTTGACGGGTGAGTTAATGAACATTCATTGATTATCTTAGAGATGATTATATATGCAGACGAAATCATTTCTTTTTCAATATACAAGATTAACCATACTTTGACGAGTTGCTGATCTGGTTTGACTCCACGAATTACGCCAACACCGACAGCTTGTTCGCTTACAGCTTGAATAAATCTTCTTACAACAGGAAGGCTAACCTGCCAACAGAATTAGAAACTTAGCTAAAGAACTAAAAACAATATGCATTTCTAGTAAGAAAATATATATGCAACAGGCTAGAAAATATATTTGTGCACATACATCTGCTTCTAGAAGCGCTCTCCTAATGTCCCTCATCGGTTCGACAATATTCTCCTTTGTTAGCACCTCTGAAGCACAAAATACTCACAGTCAACAATAACGTTATGAAAAAATGAGTGTGAGAATTTCCAAATTAGGCAAAAGTACAACGAGTGAATTTATGGCCTTATGGGACTAAAGCATATATATGTTATAAAAGGGAGCATCAATGAGCAAAAAGCACACATAACATGATGAGAGAAGCTTTCGCCAACTGTTTATGAGCAGCCATTTACACCCAATGTAGATTGCTAGTATGCAATAAGTTAGACTTTCCACTTCCAAATACATAATCTTACTATGTAAACACCCACAATAAAAACATAAGTTTGATTTGTTATACCTAATGTCGTAAAGTGGACTATGATTTAGAGGATAATGAAGACGTAGACTATGTTGGGATTATGGCATGACAGTCTTACCCACCAAGTACATGCTTATGCCAATGGGGTTGGTGGCCAATTGGTAAGGTCTTTGAACTTGGGGTATTCCACCCGGGTTCGAGTCCCACTCCTCACATTTGTGGGGGTGGATTATTTGGGGGGTTTTCGGAAGTCCTAGGTTGCATCCTAGGCATTTGTGTAGTTTAGGAGTAGGAGTAGGATAGTTTGCCGTTCTAAAAAAAAGAAGTACATGCTTATACTGATTTTAGATTAGATGATGATCATTGAACAAATTTCCCAAAAATGCTGGCTTGTCAAGCGAGGTAGAAATGGCCAACTTCAAACCCGTCATAACTTTTTATCTGCATTGAGTTACAGGACATGTAAACATCCCAAGGAAAATGTGTAACGATCCGGATATATGGGCAAACAACCCCAGTGCTTTGGCCCAACCTCTTTATCCTATTTGAAGTTTACCCAAGATTCTGTATTTCCCATTTTTTTCTTATAGCTAAATTGTGTGAAATTTTGGAATTTCCATCAATCACGTGATTATAATATATACTTTCTCAAAAAGAGGTGCCAAGTTCAAATCACGGCAGTCTGAAGCCAGTAAGGCCAGCTCAAAAATTTAGAATCATGGAAGGGGCTGGTGATTTACCCTGCTCCACGGATTTGTGGGAAATTCATGGAGCCCCAGGTTAGCAACTTAGCATGCCTGTTTAAGAAAGCCAGCTCCGTGGATTTCCCAGGTTACCCGAAAAAAACTGAAGTATCTACTTTGAGTTTTTTAAAGTTTGGCCAAGGCCAGTCCTCCCAAAACACTAAACCATCTTATGTATAGGACAACACCCTTTGAATAACTATTTAGGTTGTAACTCGTAATTAAAGTTTTATATAGATATACATATACTAAGCTATACAGCTCTACCTGGAATGAACCTAAAGAATAACGCATTTTTAATCTGAAAGATGTCTAGTATGAATTTCTAAATTCACAGATGGAGTCTAACTATGGAAGCAAGGAGTGTAACATTTTGTGGAACCAAAAAGAAAAGTGCTAAGAGAATCAAAATGTATGCGTCAACTTGACACGTTTTTACTATTGTATGTATACAACTTTAAACAGTTGTATATTGTATGTATCGAACTTTTATGCTTAATTTTGCTATCGTATGTATCAAATATCTTGTAACCGCTGACATGACCACTTATATGGGAAAAAACTACTTATTACTTGATAAAGAGTAACTAGATAAGCACAACAACAATAAACGAATGTTTGATACATACAATTGACATAAATTTTAAAAGTTGGATACACGCAATAATAATAGCAAAACTACAATTATGCATTCAGAAACATATAAAAAAAAAAAATAAGAGGAGGAGGAACCTTCTCCTTTGAGTTTGTTCCAGGCGGATTCAAGGCCACTAGTGAGCTGCCCAAACATTTCGGCCCTGATTATCGCATTATCGTTCCTTCTTCCGATTGTAATTAGTCTTTGTGAATTCACTATTCCCCATAACTCCCTCTGTAATCCAACCCCAACATCCAAATCTCAACAAAAAAAAATTATATAGAAATCAAACAAAATATATTATATAGAAATCAAAAATGTAATAAATTAATTAGGGGACTAACCGAGGATGAACTAGAAGAGCGAAATGAGAGGGCGTGAGGTGAAGTTGAAGAAGGGATGAAAGATGAAGTAGTTTTTGATTTTCTTGGAAAGAAATGGCGGGAAGCAGCATATGTAGTAGAGAAATTTAAGGACTCCATTTATTAGATTGGATTGGATTTAGAACATATGATGAACAGACAGACAGACAGACAGACAGACAGACAGACTATCAAATCTTTTCTTTATTTACAAATTCAGTTTTTGTTAGAGACAGAATAAAAGAAAAGAAGAAGAAGAAGAAGAAGAAGAAGAGAGAGTTAGTTATATGTGTTGAGTCTGGTTTTTTCGTTATCCATATGTAATCCCGTATTTCTATCCGTTTTACATGTTCATAGTCTGCCTGTCTGTATGTTGGACTACCATAACTATTGTGTCCCTCGTGGCACCATACACGTCCTTTAAATTAAGGGGATAACTTATATAATGTTAACATCGTCGTCGTATAGTTATATGATGTTTTCCCTCACAAACCTTAAATTCAGGGGACATGTTTATCATGTGTGAAAATGGTTGTGAGGGCAGCACCCTACTGCTAACATCATATAACATTTTCCTTTAAATTAAAACCCCTCTCAAATTCTTGAAAGTTATAAACTTTTAAATTGTAAAAGAACAAAATTTTAGGTTCATATTTAAATTTGTATTAAGGATATTATAATTAAACATTAGGCAAATTAATATGTTTTTTAAAAAGTAGACAATTATTTTGGGATAAACAAAAATAATAAGGCGAACGATTAAAATGTAACTGAGGGGTTTCTTTTAATAAAAAAAAAAAATTCCGTTCCAACCTATACACCAAATATTTATCCAAATTTGTTATTCTATTTGAAATTTCACATAAAATAAAATTATTTTTTAATATTTAACATGACCTACTAATATCTAATTAAAGTATAAACAAAAATCAAAATATTGTGTAAAATGCCAATTCTTTCATAAAAGGATTAACATCGGAATCCAAATTTAATGTGTTGGTTGGAGATAGATTATCTATACCAAAATAATAAATTTGATATTTTAATGTATATATCGGAGATGGTCTTACAGATCATGGCTTCTAACATCTCCTAACACCATTAGTAACCATCACGCTATGGTCGTCTTAAAAAAAGTTATTCCACCAACAACACATTAAAATCAACGCTTATTTTTTTCTTATTATTATAATAACCACACTGATCAAAGAGAAAAAATGTACTCTTTCACTATCGATTCATGTTGAGCACGCTGCCCACCACTATCCCAAACAAAAAATGGCACGTGATGGAGCTACCACGGCAAAAGAAAAATTGTTGTTAGAATTGCGCAATATAACAAATAAAACTCGCGATAAGTTGCTAATGTCACCTCTTACATGCCATCAAGTTTGATTTTTCTTAGACGATTAATGCAATTCAAATTGATTCCAAAAAGGTTTCAGCCGCTAACTAGTCCTTCGTGTAGTTTGCAAGCAATTAGGCTCACATGACATGGAAACGTCCAACGATTTGTTTGGTCGTCTATTGTTGCAAATGCCAAGACGAAGGGTTGTCGATGGAGATCACTCATGTCGGTAACAATTGTCATGACAATCATCAACTATAGACCAAAGCCAATCAGAAACAATCTCCTTCACATTTGACACCTCCGCCATTCGATTTGACAATAGTTGGCTCATCTCTTTTAACTAAACATTTCTTGTTCTAGAATATATTTATACAAAACACCAAAAAACCCCAATTATATCAAACCAATCTGCACCACAAAACACACACACACACACACAAAAGCGAAGAGGAATATATAGCAATAAAACTAAAACTATTTTAATTAAACCGGACAAATGCCAATGCTTCATATTATCAAAAATGATAAAGCCTTCTGCTTAACCTCCGGTAAACTTCACAAATGTAAGCATGTTCAGGGTAAGTTAAAGGATTTAAAATCCATCTACGTTACAGTATTGATTTAGGCTTCAGCCGAACCTATCCCAGACACAAAGTGTTCTTCAACTAGAGGAATTGTCTTCCGCACAATCAGTTCTATTGGGCTCCCTGCATCAAATTAAAGCTCAAGGTTACATTTGACCTCTTAAATTCAGATTTCACCCCATGAAATATCAACTATTAATCAAAATAATAAGCACCCTACAAAAACGACAAAATGGATCTATATTCGTGTACCAAGATCAATATACTTGATAATAGTGGTAAGAAAACAGGTAAAATTAACTTATATAGGTTGCCAAAAGGAGAATTATGGGCATTTCAATGGTTGGCGTCTTAGTAAAAGTAGAGATTAGAGATTTTTTTTTTTTGAAAGGTAAAAAAACAATCAACAATCTTGTTCCTCTAAAAAGTACAGGTTAGAGATAATCCATCTATTTACCTACAAATAGGTCAGTTTGGTTAAGCTAAAATATTTAACTAAAAAGGAAATGGGTAGGTCAAGTATCATCCAAATGCATAAAAAGGCCGAAACTCGTCATTTGAAAAAGTTAGATAGCAATTTTCAGAATGTAATTGTTAATAAAATTCAACAAATCATGAAAAGCAAAACTATTTGTGGATTGGACCAACCTAACACATTATAAGTTATTACCTATCCCGACCGACCCACCCATTTTGCCACAACTCTAATAGAGGCATTCCAACTTTTTGTCAGATGGACATACTTTTCCAGTGAATTAACAATAACCTTTTAAGGCATATCAGAGAAGGAAAGTGAGCATCGGAAGAAAAAAAAACTCGAGAGATAAATAAGAAAACCAGATGCGTCTATTATAGCTTGAATCTGGAAACATTAGCTTTAAGTTCACAAAATCAAAATTAGAACTTTTATGTCTCATTGGTTTAAGCTAAAATTTAACTAAAAAAGAAAACGGGTCAAAACAGCAGACTTTGGGCAGGTTAAAACTCACTTGAAATGTATTTAAATGCATAAAATCTCCTAAATCGTGTTATTCAAAAAAGTTTACATTATTACTGTAAAAATATAGACTTTACGATCATATTGAGCACATTAATCATCTATAAAAAAAAACTCAAATGAAGAAAAAAAGGTGTTTGTGGAGCAGTCCAACCGACTCATTTTCACCCATCACCCAACCCACTTACTTGCCCATTTGCCACCCCTAACAAGATATGAGTAATCACCTCTGGAGAGTCCATTAATCTCCCTACATATGGCACCATAGTGAGATCCAGCCAGTTCTACCTGTGCAAATTGCCAATTGGTTGTAAGTGTGGTTGGGTTCTCTAGAGGCACAATGACTGTTGCAGAATCCTGCACAGATATTCATTGAAGTAAGTGGTCAGATGTTAAACCGAAAATAGAATACAATAATGCATAAACATAAAAAGGGAGTGATTAATTTCATTTATTACGGTATTCAAAAAGGACGC
>JAOEHQ010027950.1:0-13614 GCA_025447715.1 Asclepias incarnata
AAGTATTAAAGTAAAACAAATAGGATAAAATCTTGACCATTGGATCATGATAAAATTGATGCACGAAGATTCATAGAACACAAGTATATATATAAATTTAACTAAACAAAAGTAATGAAAATATGTTAGCCTCATTAATGAAAGTCATAAATTCTAGCTTCAAAATTGAAACAACAGTGTAATTGTGATGTTGATTTTAATCCACATCAATTTACGTGAGGTGCAAACTTTTGTAAAAATGGGGGATACAACTTACTGATCACTTTTGTCGAGTGGGTTTGATCCTCTCAAACTCAATGATTTCAAAAATGATATATATATATAACAAAACCAACAACATTTGCTAATGTTTTGGTCACGGAAGTCGACCCTTGTGGCTCTATTAAGTATTTACTATCTTTGATAATTATGTATTCATCCTTATTGGTTTCATAACAATATCTCGTATGAAATAAATAAAAGCTTTTTCAAATCTATCAATGAAATAGCAAGCTATATTGTTGTGTGTTCTGTACAATGCATAAAGCACACCAATGTCATTATAGTTTACATTCCAAACGTAGATATTTCTAATGGTTATTACCCTCTCATAGGAAACGATAAAATCTATGCTCAAGTATGCTTCATGAACATTGTTGATATAGCATTTACGACATATGAAGACTTTTATGCGAGCCTCATTGTCAATCTAAGAAAATGATAGAAGTGTCTTTGGTTTTCTTTGCACGTTGTTAGCATTGTCAATCTAAGAAAATGAACAATCAATTTTTTAGAAGTCTTTCTAGAAAATGATAGAAGTTTTTTTTAGAAATGAGCCTCAAGTTTTTCTTCAGCATAAGGGTTATGGAAAAATGAAAGTAAAAAATATTTATCGGCACTGTGTATCTTTTGGGCTACCTATTAGCAATTCAATTCTTTTTGAATGTGTAAAGATTGACGGTTTTTCTACTTAGTTTAAAATTGATTTTTCATGATTAATTATGTTCATTGCAAAAGATAAAGTGAAGAAATTGGTTTTAGTCTTGTAAATGATATTATTCTTTTAAAAAGTGTAAAGATGAGCGGTTTTTTCTAGTAGGAACCATATTCCAAACCATATTGTTATATACAATCATTAATTAATAGTTGTCATTACGAGGAAGCTTCACAACAACTCGATCAAGATATCACCTATAGTTTCAGAATCGATGGACATACATGATTTTTTTATAGCAGACCACCCAAACCCCGCTAATTGTTCATAGGTCTCATACTAATTAATCTCGGGTTTGCCGAACAAGAAAACTTACAATGAGATCATGATGAAGAAATTATAAAATGATAGTTTTAGAAATATTGGGGAAGACTTCGGTGTGATTTGGAAGCAAATCGATCCAAGAGAAAATTTAACCATACGATGTCATCGATCAAATATAGTGAAAGAGTCACGAAGTTCATGACTGATATGAAGGGAACAAATTTGATAAGAACATCTATAGTTTTAAATGAGAAATTTGATTTTTGTAATAATATATCCATTATATTCTAGTTGAGTTTTGATTAGTGCCAAACATGTAATCAATTGCTTTTTCTAACACCCCCAAAATTTACAAGTAATATTATAATGAAAAATATATATATGAATTTAAAAGGTATTATCTTAATTCATAATATGGAATTGATATTTTATATATAAATATTAAATATGTAGAATTCGAAAATTTGCTAATTTGTAATGTAGTATATGGTTTTAAGCCTTAAAAAGAAGTAAAATGTCAAACTTTAAAAATATGTATTAAAAAGGATCAATATGCATACTTGTTTAGAAAATGAGTAAAAAATGATAAAGTATACACTAGGATATGTTGAATAGAAATTTCAGTTTCGATGGGAGGATGATCATAATTGGTTGTCCTGCCAAAGGCCTCATAGAAGGATTGGCATGGTTACCGTTCCAGCCTCCACTCTTAGGCCCAGGTCGTGGGTTCGAATCTTGGTTAAGGCAATCCTTGCCAATTCGAAGTGGTGAGAGTCACCTTGGACACTGAAGCCTGGCTGGGGGTTAGGTGGGTACTACGGTACTTGGGATCAGAGGGTTCCTATCCAAATACCTTTTTTTTATTTTTTTTATTTTTAATTGGTTGTCCAGAAGTTGATAACAAACCATGAATAATTAATTATAAAGATACATATATAGGCCGGAGGATGATCAAAGTTAGGCCCAATTGACTTGAAGAACAACTGATCATCTGGTCAAGCCAGTCAGTTGTCTTTCTAAATAGAGAATCATATATAGAATTACATCTAAAGGTGCAACATTAAACTTAGTAGTAGATAGATGTTATGGTATTCGATCATTGGGGTGTTCACTACCATTGTTTATCTCCCGTTAAGTAAAAGTTAAGTTCATATAAAAACAAGTACACAATTCTCAAATCACGCATACGACGTAGCACATATGTTCATTCGAAGGATGTGACACCATTTCTATCGAAGAAACACCCAGAAGGACTACCCTCAGGAAATAAGGCTACCTTAACTGGAGTTTCTGCACCATCTTCGACACTTAATATGCCTCTATTATAGTTCAAATCTGTTTTAACAAAGCCTGGACACACGGAGTTTATGCAAATGCTTTTGTATTTCTTCGCCAAAATCCTAGTATACGCATTCATGGCTGCTTTTGAGAGGATATATGCTGACATTGAAGTAGGCCACCCTTTGTCTTCTAACAATCCCTCTTTGAAATCATTCAGAAATACATCAAGTACTTCATCTATTTTCTCTTCTGTCAAGTTTTCAACGTCGCTTAATATTCCTTTAGCCCATTCATTTTTCAAACCCTGAAACATTCAGATATAAACACACAATTATATGCACCGCCTCAACATATGAGTTTCCATTATATCGGTGAACAAAAAATGAAGCAATTAACTTGTGGACGCGCGTATAATGCAATCTGAATTATGTACCTTTAACTTTCCCATGGACGATGATACATTTACGATCCTTGGGGAATCTGATGATTCAAGAAGGGGGATGAAATTCTCAATCATTCTCTTTGCCCCATAGTAGTTTGTTTGTACACATTGTACAGCCAACTCATGAGTCTCGGTCAGTATTTTTTTCCAATCGGTCATATTTATTGTACCCTGTATCAAAAGGGGAAACGACCATTACCCTATATTGTTAAATACTGAATATATTGCATCAAGGTTCCTTTTGTTTATAATCCTTTTGTGTAATCTTTTTCATACATATTAATACAAAGTGACTGTTGAATCCGAAACAAATCAAAAGTAAGTCTTACTTGCATAATAGTAAAATAGCTTACCTAAAGTATGTATCAAATCAAAAATGTTACTATTATTGTATAGCAAAAATTCTAGAGGAGTAGATGTTCCGAAAGGGGATGTTAAATCACTTGCCTCTTTACCAGTGGTTGTTGAAGCCCGTAAAGCTTCTTCATCTGCCATAGCCCCACCGATCGCAGAATTGTTAACCTATACATGATTCATTTGCATGACGGGGAAAAAAAGAGAGATTAGAGGAAACTATATAAACTAACCCCTCAAAAGGAAACGCTTATGTTTAAGCTTGGGACAATACTACTATAAATGTATATATAATCATCAGCATATCAAACTAGTAAATGTATTGCACAAGCACTAGCAGATATTGCACAACCATATCCCGGGCCCATTTCTTTAAGGGCAAAAAAATATAAATAAAAAATAAAAAGTTACAACATTAGTCGTTATTTATAAGAAAAATTAGTTATATATCTGAATTCACTAAGGACCATGGCCTCGGCTCGTCCTAGGTACTTGAATCCTCTGGACCGGCCGTACTGACATAAACTCAACACGATAGAAGTATGAGAATTTCTAACGCTGAAATATGGCACAGCAGACTACAACCTAACAACTTTGCAAGACAACGACAACCTGGTAACGCAATCTAGCTAGACAACAAAAACAATTATGTCAATATGCTATTTCATATATAAAGTAGCATACCAAGATATCAAGCTTCCCAAAATGGTTTTTTACAAACTGAGCTAAGGAAGAAACGCTAGCAGGATCAACCACATCGAGCTGATGAAACACTACAAGATCGCAAATATCGGTCCCTTTGAATTTCTCAAGCGCAGCAATCCCTCTGTTTTCATCTCTAGCAGTCAATACTACTTTGACACCGTTTGAAGCAAGTTGCTTGCAAATCTCAAATCCTATTCCTTTGTTTGCTCCTGTTACAACTGCATATCTACACAAAATAATAATAATCATTTCACTTATTTTTCATTATATATGTACCAACAAAAAAAAAGGTTGATGGATGAACTATCAGAGATGGTCTAATAGTACCTATCTTTTACAGATTCTGACATTGTGTACGTGGATTAGTTAACTGGTTTGTGAAGAAGAGTTTGAAGAGCTTAAAATTCGGTTCTATTTGGGTCATAGAGAAGTGACAAGATAAGCACAAACGTGTACAACGAATGGCCACATTTGAAATCTTTTATCCCTTAGACTTTTGAGTCTTGATGTGTACTTCTTTCGTGTTGCGGTGTTTAGCGTAAAACGGATTAGATATCCTTTGACCTTTTATCACAATTTTTTTTATAAATATATTATATTTATGCATTATTAGTTTGTATAATCGGTTATAAAAATATTTTATTGTAGTAAATAAATTAAAAATGGTAGTTCTTTCTTGCATGCATTTATTATATAAATTTTTATTGTATGCATTTATCTTTATAATTTATTAGAATCCTACTTGTATAATGTGTAACGATAGATAGTTTCTAGAATGGCTAATATCATGTTTAGATCATTTCTAAACATTTTAAAAATAATTTTCAAATTTATTGTCAAAACAAGTGGCGAGACACTAGAGGTAGCAGCGGTCAACTTCACCGACTACCGACTTAGGAGACAACGGTAATGGTGTAATATAGAGACTTGTTTATGATGGTTTTCAAAAAAAAAATACTATATTTTTGTTTATTAAAATTTTTATTAGTATTCACCTTCTTGCATATTCATTAGTTATTTAAATATAGATATTGGTTATAATTTATATGATGGTAATAGAGCCAAATCTATATTAGTTAATTTTAGCCTCGTTAGTGGAAAATTAATGTTCAAACAAGGGCAAATTGTTCATTGGTAGTTTTAGCCTCGTTAGATACGACTGTGCTGTCTGTGCACATGGATAATTTTGGAACTCAATACATTCCCAATTAGTTGATGTGTAACTAATAAGTAGTAGCTAATAGAATTCTGGTTATTTATCAAAAGAACACACCAATATAGTCCTTTGGTGAGTACGTCTCAAAATTACACATCCAATAGTTCCACTATTTTTGTCATCATTCCCGTATTGATACCTTTAAATATCGAAACCGATTTTGGCCAAGTACAAGAACCGGTTCCGATATCGAATTTTTTGGGTACAAGATTTCGGTATTATGCCGGTTCAGTTTTGAGATTTTGAAATTTTGAGATTTTTGCCCATCCCCTTATACATACACTAGAATAATACCTGCATAGATACGACGATTTTTAATCTTGAAAGCATTTTTATATTGGTGTTGATTAACCTTAATATAAATTAAATCATTTGGAATAACTTTTGTTGAATAGTAAAAAAACCTATCATAATCTTAATATTGCAATTGCTTCCATATTTATAAGGTTTGAATTTCATTCCAAAATTTTTCCATGAGCAATGTGGGATAAACTTATCATTTGGCAATTATTGATAAAAACATGAAAGTTATATACTTATATTGTCTCACATTGGTTCCAAAAAATTTTGAAACACTCATCCCATGTCTATATATATTCTTATTTTTTAAAACACATTGCAAATGTTTTGTAAAACTACAATGCTTTATAAGGTACACAAATATGTTTAGAAAGAAAGTGGTAGTTATCAAATTATTTGAACTATAAAAAAACAAGTTATCTCATATCGTCCTGGTATGAGAAAAAAATTACCAAAAATGTGAAATTTGTTAAATGAGTGGGAAAAAAAGGCTCAAAATGACAATTTTATAATTTTGTTAAATGAGTTCCTCGTTAACAAGGCGAATCCTATGATCTGACTGGTCGAAACAGCTGGCTGGGTCCGGGTTTTAGAACCATGATGTTACATGGAAACTTAGAGGTTTTTGGGATATCTAATTAACAAACTTATAAACTCATTTCATGATCAAAAAACAATAAGACCAAATCAATAAGAATACTTCTTAGGGCCAAGGGAGTCTTTGGTGAAAAAATAAAGAGAAAAAATGAGGGATGCGCAAAAACAATCGAGGATCTATGCAAGGGGTGTCGGCCAAATTCCCCGGTTGAAATACTGTACGTTACCTACCTTCAAAAGAAGTTCAAAAACTTAGCCCGTACTCAACAGGCAGTTGTCGGAGTTGTTATATTGTTGCGAGACCAGATGGAGTATGCCAAAGTATGGGGAAACAATGTCGAACCACATACGACGGTCGATGAGGTGAGGGAGGCCGTTTATTTTAGACCTTATTAGTTTTTTTTTTAGGATTTGTAGTTTTTATTTTTAGTATTGATAGTTTTTTTATTTATTGTAATGTTTTTATTAAGTTTTAATGGAAAAAAAATTCATTGGTAAGGACACTCTATGTTTTGATAAAAAAAATGGTATATTGGTATGCTAGGTGTCAAAATGCTATTGATTACGAGCTTACTCGAATCTTACCAATTGGTAAGGACTCTCTTGGCCCTTATGCTTTTAAAGAATAAAAATTAACTTTTCGCAAAAACGTCAAGTAGCTTTTTGCAAAAGCACCTTAAAAATAGCTTTTTTTTATAAAGCTAATTAGGTTCATTGTAATAAGTTATCCCAAACATCTACTTATATAATTCTCATCAATGTTTTCAAAACCCTTTGAATCGGCCAGTCAGACCAGTTCTACCGGGTTCCGGAAAGGTGACCGGTTTTTTAGGCCCGGATTTTTTTACCGATTCTTTTAAGTATTTCGAACCGGCCAGTTTTCCGGTTTTTTGTTGGTTAATCATGGTTCAACCAGTTTTTTTTTATTAAAAAAATTGAAATATTTTTTTAATTATTTATATGATGATTTGTATACGTTAATGTTATTTTTTGTTGTTTGTGAACTTTAAAACATATATTTTTTATTGTAACTATTTTGTATTATTTTTTAGTGGTTTGTAATTGTAATTTGACTATTTTATTAAATTGTAAAAAGTTTAGTAGTATTTTTATAAAAAAATATATAAAATAAAAATATCCAACCAGTTTAACCTGTCCGACCGGGCATAAATTTTTTTTCAAATCACTTAAAAAATCGGTTTTTAAAACATCGATTCGCATTACACCACCACTTCAAAACAAATCCAGACTCAGAAAAATAATTGTAAAGCCCACTAATTTTCATTTTAAAAAAAGGGTTGCTTTAAAGCCTTGAATGGCCCAAAACTAAACAGGCCAAAAGCCCAGCTAGCCTATATAGCATACATACTATTGGAGTATAGGACTCCTTTGCCAACAATACCCATAAATCTGTCAGATGGTCAACTATTTAAAAGTTAAACTAGATTTTGTCAATCTTTGTTTGCATGTTTAGTTGTTTGTTTTCTAATTCAACTTTTTGTGCCTTAGTGAGCATGTATTGTTTTTATCTAATAAAGTAACTGCAAGTTGCAACACAATGATTAAATTTTATTTTTATTTTTTTGTCGGATTACTACTTCTACCATTTAAGTCTCAGATTGCAATGTTGCTTTCTTCTTTTTTGGTGTATATATATTCACCACACAGTACACTGATTTTTACCTACAGTTTGAAGATTTGGAAGGATGTTGATTATTAATTGATTAATCCGTGCTGTCAATGAGTCATTGGTCTAGTAATCCAAGGGGGAGGTAGGAGGTTTTGCCTCTCTGAAAGTCTCGGGTTCAAATTCGAACGTTGACGTTTAAATACTAGTTTGGAAAAAACTAACTACTAACGATTGTCGTTTCAAAAAAAATTAATTAATCCATGGTAGTGTACTAAAGTTAATCGTGACTAAATTATGATCTCCATTTCATGTAGCTTTAATTTTTCTATTATTTTAAGTATTGTTTCATGTCACCATATGATTAGTAAGAGTAATTAACTAATTTTGATTAATGTACATGCTTTTATATTTTCTTATAGAAAATGGCTTTTACGTTATTTTATATTCATAAGTTACAAGCTTCAACTATTAGTCAAACACATTATACTGACAAAAGTTTTAACTACAAACTTCTACAAGATGCAACTATTTGTACCAAAGTAGTTTGTAAATTCAGATCTGATTAAGATGAACTAATTTGTATGGTAAATCATAAATAAATAAAGGGTTTTGCGTGCATAAAATATTTGTACTTTTACCATAAAATTCAGGGGGTAGGGCTTTTGATATGAAATGTACAAGTTTTTTATGCAGGTTATTGACAACCCTAAGGGTTGTCATTAGAAAAATCCATAAATAAATTAGAATCACAACTCAATTTAAATAAGAAACCAAATAATCACATAAATGCTACTTCAGTTGCTATTTCAGTTGGGACAAATAATAAAAATAGATGTTATTTTAAATAAATAATTCTTTAACAAATGTTTCATTTAGTTATCTAAATTTTCAATTAATTAAGGTAATTTATATAAGAAAGATAGCCATATATGACTATTTAGCTACTTCTCGTAGCGAGCAGTATTTGGAACAAATATGTACTTTTATGTTAGATTTTACATTAAATGGTAATGATATGTAATAATCATTATTAAGGACAAGATATATAATTATTATTTCTTTTTCCAATTATCATCAAGGTGGCCTAATTCAAGAGCAATAGTGGACAAAATTTAAAAATTCATAGAAAACTTTAAAAGGAAGCAAAATTTAAAAATTCATAAGAAAAATTAAAAATATATGACAAAATTTAAATTTTCAGGGGGCAGTGGCTCATCCTGCCCACCCCCTGGTACCGCCCCTGGCCTAGTAGTTAGGCATCTTGTTACTTCAAAAAGATTTCGGGTTAGAAACATCCATAGGTAAACTTGGGATGACCAGTAAACTTGGAGTGACCAATATTATTATTATGTAATGTAACATATACAGGTTGGGTATATGGGTTCGGGACAGGTTTCAGGTATACGAATTTACATCTAAAACCGTCTCCAGACCAAAAGCCAAAAAAAAAAAAAAATTATAACCATCCCATAACCGGCCCGAGACCAACAGACCCAAAAAGTTGGGTTTCCCCATTAGATTTTTTTTTTTTTTTTTTTTTTGGTCATCCCTACTATAAATCCTTCTATACACTTATCACTCATCTAAATAAATTTCAATAAGTGGGTCATGTTTTTAAATTAATGTATTAGATAAATGAAATATGTGTAAAAGGATTTGTAAATTGATTTTGTAGGATGAAATAATAATGTTATTGTCAAAATCATTAATAAGATATACTAGTACTTGTAAATGGTTATGCATGTTCAAACGTTTATCCCAACCTCCAACAAAGTGGGTCAACAACGACACTGTAAGAAGATTGTAGATATTCATGGTTCATATATACATTCGTCCCACTAAGATTTAGGAAGATCGTTGGGACACACATAATAGTAGTAGTATCAAATTAACTTCGTGAAAGCTTTTTAATTTAGGGAAATATTATAAAATACTAGTCATAACTATAGGTCAATATCTATTCGTTTCCATGAATCAATATTTAGGATTTTAGGTTTTAGTTGTATACTAGTATTTTTACCCGTGCATTGTCACGGAACACGTTTTTTACATAACAAAGTTTTGGATACAAACATGGCAAGGTCACTAACAAACCTTTATTCGGGAATTGTTGACAACGAAACTACGAAATAAATACACATTTTCTTAAACCTCTATCTCAATTTAAATCTTTAACTAAAAGCCTTTTTTATAAGATAGCCTAAACCTACCTGAATCTAATGAGTGGTGCTTCCTTTACAGACGCCATATAACAGAGAGTTCTTTTTGACACGCCAACACCATAACCACCAAAGATCTTACTATACGATTTTGACAACTTCAAACATCAAAGGCACATCCAAACAGTATCTCCTACAACCCATTTTATTATTTGATTCCACTTATCAATTAAAAAAACGGAGACATACGACAACATAAAACTAACAATTTGATTAAGTAAATAAAAACTAAAAAATAATTAAAAAAAATAATCAACGCACACCTTTTTGGTCTATAAGTCCCCAAAAAGCACTGCTTGTAAGCCCTAAATATAATCTGCAATAGAATCAATTAAAAAGAATAATAATATCTCAATTAAAAGGAAATAAAGAGCCGTAAACATAGATGATATAAAAACTACATGGAATAACAAAAAAAAATTGACTACCTATTTAAGAAAAACATTGTAATACTAACATAAGTATCCACACATTAAATCGAGTGATAAACACAAATAAGAAGTAACTACCTGTAAACTTGATTATATCTTATGTGTGTGTGGGTGTGTAATAAGAAAGTGACAGAGGAAACTGATACAATGATCTGAATAATTCTTATATTAGTGTGTTAGATTAGATGAAGTGTCTTTACATTAATGCACATGAAACTTGTAATAAGTGCATTAAAATTAGTAAAGATATTGTATTGTACCTTATGCAATTTTTCTTATAAATTTCAAGTTACTTTTTAGTATATAGTAAATGTACAGTAGTGGCTTGAAGGTAAAGTAAAACAACTAACGCAAAGGTTTTAGGCCTCACATAAGACCCTAAATTTTATATTTATGCATATGGTATTCTTCAAGCGAAAATTACAAAAACATAAAAATAGTGATAACCATCGAATTATGTATAAACTAATATGAGAACATGTTTAATTACATGTGAAAATATGTGAAAAATCAATTCGAAAAAGAAAATAAAAAGTTAAATACGTATAAAAACAATATCTAACTCTGAAACTATTATCACAAACACATGGGAAAATTCATTTAAAACATGTTAAATGCAATAAGATTTCATGTTCCACATAGACCATATCTGATAGATGCATTGTGAGTTGATAAAATAAAGTTAGTGAAGAGCTTAAAGTTTAAAAGCGCCAAAATCATTAGTTATTAGTTATGCACTATATTACAAGATTTTGATTTGATTTAATTTTTGTTTAGAGATTGTTATTTTGGTATGACGTATTATTTTTGGTTAGTGCTAGTAGTACAAGTTTATAATCATGCTATTAGTCAAAATTTATATTTATATAGTTATATTAATAATCATGTAAACCACTGGCTTAAAACCCCAGTGGCCACCACCCGCCACTTTCTGGTATTGATCCCGGGTTCAATCCCTGCCAAAGGCAGGATTGATTGAATTTAAGTGGTTGACTTACCTTGGATGCAAATACGGCTCTGGTGGGGGTCGTTGTAGGTACCTACGGGTACATGGGGTCAGAGGGTCTCTATCCAATTACCCTTTTTTTTTTTTAATAATCATGTAGAGCAATCTGAATAGTTAAGCGAATTTGTTTCATATATAACCATTCTATTGATAGCTTTGGTAAAACTTCAAAGTTAAAGTCATGGACAACTTATTTATGATTAAAGCTTACAAAAAAGATTAAATGAATTAACAAGTGTATCATTTGAGAATAAATTATTATTCCAAACTAATTATAAAACTTTAATCAAGGATGTTGTATCTAACAAAAATAGAAATATAAACTTGATATAAAATATCAGCAACTTTATTAATTACATTGTCATTACATTGTATAATAACAAAATTCTTTATTATTTTTGTGTTTACACATACTCTTCAGAAATCAAATTTGAGGGAAAATTGTATAATAATATTAATGTATTACTTTTATATTAACTAAGCACTTTACGCGTTTGAAAAAAAAAACTAAAACTGATAGGTAAATACTTATATCACTTAGGCCTATGACATTAAGACACCCCAAATTCTTAATTCTCACTGTTACATCAGCGCTACATTATTTTTTTCCTCTCATAATTTGGCCAGAATTTCCACACCAACAATACAATCATCCTCTATATATTCTCAACTTTTCTCTTCCACATCAACACCACATCATTTTCATTTATTTAAACACAAAATTAAATTAAATAACATTACATAAACTAAAATAAAACATTACATTTCTAAACAAAGCTTTACATTAATAATAAATAAAATAAAAAAACACTACATTAAAAATAAAAATAAAAACAAAAACATTACATTATTAAAAAAAAAATTAAAAAAACTACTCGTCATCGTCGTCGTTGTCTCCGGCTTGATAAAACAAATGTCCATATTTGTCCATTAAAGTTTTACGATACGCTAAAAGACTCTCAATTCTTCCTGCGGCAAATTTTCGGGAACCGGTTGTTGAAGAAATTTGAACACCTCCATAATGCGCTTTTGCTCCCAGTCTTCGTCAAGTTTCTTCCGGTCTTCGTCGATTTTTCCGTCGCTTGTTCTTGTTCTTACATCAGCACCATTCTTTTGAGTTGGGTCGTCTCGAAATAACTGCTCCATACCCAGGGTCGAGGTCGGTGCCATGGTAGAGTCATCTTCGTTCAAAGCCGACCTTTTTTCTTGGTTCACCCCGTGGTCATCTCAAAACTTTGGATAACCTTTGAGCAAGTGATAACATATCTCGAATTGGAACTCTTTTCCGGTTACTTTTGTAGTGCTTGTGCGCAGCGTCGAAAACATGTTTTTCATCGGCACCGCTATCTCACGCATGTTCCTGATACTTTTTCACATGTCCCCTGAACAACTTTGTCACGAACTGTATCTTCGTCCATTTGCCTTGTATTTTACTTCTGATTCGTTATCCCCCGGTACTTTCGTCATTGAACAAACGAACAATGTTATCCTAAAATGTCGTGTCGGTTTGATTCTTTCCGACAATCGGGTCTTCAGAAGTCGTGATCCAACTTCTCGCCAACACTAACGCTTCGGTGTCACTCCAATACTTTTTGGGACAAACTTTCTTGTTTCTTCTCGTGGCGGCTTTCTCCTTTGTTGGCTTCGCGGTAACCGGCACATTTTCTTCTGATGAGGAATCGGCCGAGCCAATGCTAGTCATCTCGGGTCGATATACGGCTTCGTCATTGATGTTGATTGGTGGGTTTTGTTGGTGGTGTTGTTGAATTTGAAGTAAAATTTGCTTATGTTGTTGTTGTTGATATGTGATTCATTAATTGTTGTTGATTTTGAAACGGCTCTATCAGTGGGTAACCCATTTGGTTGTAAAATGGTTGTGAATATGTATTGGCGCAAGTGAATTGGGGGGGGGGTGAATATGGCGTTGATGGCGAAGCATTGCTTGTTTAACCTTGCGGGTTAGATAAAGAATCCGTCGGTGACACCATGTCGAGTAAACTTTGAAAGTCGGGTTCGAAAGGGGGATTGTTTCGATTTGAAGACATGGTGGTATAGAATGTTGGAAATAAAGAAAGAATAGTGTTGTTGTTTGTTGTTTGAATGGTGAATGGTGTATGTATATATAGAATGTAGATATAGACTTTTTGGGGGGGGGGGGGGGGACGGTCGAATTTTTAGACGTTGGGATTAAAATTT
>JAOEHQ010027961.1:0-13613 GCA_025447715.1 Asclepias incarnata
TTATTTTTAAATAAAATGTTGCAATGTATTTTTATTTTTTAGTTTGTAATGAAATGTTATGTAATGAAATGTTATCTATTTTTTATTAAATTGTTATTAGTTTAATTATAAAAAGAAAATAAATAAATTTGGGAGGACTGAGAATTTAATGGGCGCCAGTGAATTAGGTTGAGAGGGCTGGCTGGGAGGGCTGAAAGGTTGGAATGAGTTGACAGAATTTTATTGGCTGGATTTGGAAAGGTTGATAAATTTTTTTTTACCACTCCTAGTCCCCTTACGGGTTGAGATTGCCAGCCCTTTATAAACTATTCAGTAAGTTTTTGTTTATTAAGTCAAAAATAAACATTTTTAATTGACTTAATGAGTTAAAGTATATTTCTCTAAGCTTATTAAGTCCTAAGGAAACAAAGCCTAGGAGTATATAACAACAGAAAAAAAAAATGAAGTTATGATTTTTTATTAAGATTTAAGAATATAACACAGTAAGTTGAATACTTTTTTAGTATATGACACATGATAATGTTATTTAGTTGACTTCTTGTCTCTATTATTATTTGTAAGAAATAAAATATTTTTATATATAACAAGAAAAAAACTTATATTATAATACTAATCCTTTTATTAATATAGTATAATCTAAAACCAACCATCATTATCTATTTTGGTAGTTTACTCTACCAACTACTTTATCTTTTTCGTGATTTTCCAAACTTAAAATTATTGTTTTTACAAATAGATCGTTAAATCTTTCAAATTAACTATTAAAGCTTATAGTTCCAAATATTGGTGTAGAAATTTCAAAAAGCAAACTTAAGAAAACATTATATAAGAACTTCGTATCAAGAAATGAAATACTCATATATCAAAAGCTGTGAGTTAAAATATTGTTTTTAATGATTTTTAATTAAAGAAAAATCTTAAAAGAATAAAAGCATTTTCACTACAACGAGACAGCTCTTTTTCAAGTTGAGCTAATGTACTTGTAGCTTTTTCAAGGCGTTGCTAACGTCTGATTTTACTCCTCCAGATGATGAGTATTACACTTGTCTTGGCCATGACATAACCCTCCTTTGATCAAACTCAAAAGTACTCTTCCATATCTTGAATGTCCTTTTGATGGGCGACATGACGGTTATGATGCCGACATTAACGGATGGTAGCGATGTCGATGCTTGCTAGCAACAACATGGTGTTATAAGAAAGAAAAAAGAGCAAAGCATTACTTTTTATTGGACGAAGAAAATCCACTAAGGAACGTTTCTAATTGATATTGTTAACTAATGGAAAGTAAGATTATGTACGCTTAAATAAAAGTTTATATGCTTTAATTCTCAAGCTTCGAACTCGTGAGCATTTTTAATCTTATTACTATTTTTTGAAATTCATTTACTATTAGTTTTGAATTAATTATAATTTTAATCCGGTTACCCTTTTTAACAATATATAAAATTAAACATAAAATTAAAATTGGAAGTTAATAATACATAAAAAGTTTTTAAAACATTATTATTGTAGGATGGTAGTAGACAACTAATTGTCAATGGCAAACACACAAATAAAAAGAAAAATGAAAATAATGATTTATACGACTAATTTGATAAATTTAATACATATACAAGATTTTTAAGCATATAAATCTATCAAATTAGTATCATTTATTATTTATTTATTTTTATTATTACATAAGTGCCTCACTCGAAAAAGGAAAATAAATTTTCATCATAAATAATATTTTCAAGAAACACGAAGAAAACACAGTGTGAGTGAGTGAGTGTCTGAGAGAAGAAAATGGCGAGTCCACCAAAGCCATGGAAGGCAGAATATGCAAAATCAGGAAGATCTGCTTGCAAAACTTGCAAAATCCCAATTGATAAAGAAATATTACGTCTTGGAAAGATGGTTCAATCCACCAAATTTGATGGTTTTATGCCTGTAATATATCACTCTCTTCCTAATTTATATATATATATATATATATATATATTATATTATAAATATTATAGAGTTATTGATTTTCCATTTGGGTTTAATTGATTATAGTGTAATGTGAGATGGGTTTCATTCAATACTTGCTTTTGGCTTTAATCTTTGACATTTTTTTAGGTTTCTTGCTTTAAAGTTTGGACGTTTTTAGGTTTTGTTGATTTTTAGTGTTTCAAATAGTGAACTGGCAATTAGGTTTCTTTCAAGTTTTCAGTTTTTTACATTTTTAAGGATTTTTGCTTTAAACTTTGGCCTTTTTTTAGGTTTTCTTAAAATTGGTGTTTTAAAAAGTGTAATGGTAAAGGGGTTTCTTTCAAGTTTCAAATTTTGACATTTTTTTGGGTTTTCTTGATATTTAGTGTTTAAAATTGTAAATGTATGAGGTTTTTCCTATTCTGGTTATCTGTTAAAGACGAGTCTTTGACTCACATCGCATCCTAACCAGGGTATCCCTATGACCGTTTTCTAATCTTTTCCCTAGCCCAGATGTTTACCTAGTGAGGTTTTGAACTTGAGACCTAGATTATTGTTTCAAATAGGGTGGTAAATTGTTTCTTTCAAGTTCTAAACTTTTACATTTTTTTAGGTTTGTTGAATTTTAGTGTTTCAAATAGTGTAATGGTAAGTGGTTTTTTTTTTCAAGTTTCAAACTTTTTTAGGTTTCTTGATTTTTATTGTTTTAAATTGTCTAATGGTAAATGGGTTTATGTCAATGCCTTTTTTTTATTTAACCTTCGACATTGTTTTTTTTATATTTATTTTATTGCTTCAGATAGTGAAATATTAAAAGGGTTTTCTTTCAATAATGGCAAATTTAAGGGCTAGTTTGTGTTGAAGGAACCCCATTTTGATTACTGTGCAAAACTTAGTACTTGATATGGTTATTTTTTGGTGAAAAGTTAATGGTTACATTGTTGCATGAGTTGCCTTATTTAATAAAGAGTCAAATGAATATCAATAGCTTACTGTCAAAATTATATATTTGAAGTAAAGAAGTAACCCTAACTACATGTAAAGTCAAAATTGAACTCATTGCTTATAAGGAGCATTGACATGCTTAGGTAGTCGCTAGATTGATAGTTAGGGGGGGGGGGGGGGGGGTTGGATGTGCAATTTTTAAGTGATTGTTTTCACAATCAAATTCGGACAAAAGCTGGATTAATTTTCTGCATAATTGTTTATTGCAATGTTTTTTTCTTAATTCTTTTCGGGTGCTCTTACCAACGGCAACTACAATGGATTTATTGCATATGTGAAAGTATAATAGCTATTTAACATATACACACCAACTATACAACAACAACAAAACCCAATGCCGTCAAAGGCGAGCTATGGGGGAGGTGAGATGTGACAGGCATACCTCTACCCGAGGGTAGAGAGACCGCGTCCTGACATACACACCAACTATAATGGTTATAAATGTGATTAACTGGTTTAGTTTTGCAGAGTTCCAATAAGGTGTACCTAAGTTTTTTCCATCCCTTATTCCCTTTAAATGTGGTATTCTAGTAAAATTAGTCACTTTCTTTTTGGTTTTGCAAGACGGGTTTGTTAGTTTATATACACATTTAGTCTGTTACGAATTGTTTTTAGAAATGATTAATTGTGTGTTGGTTGAACAGATGTGGAATCATGCTCGGTGCATTTTGAAGAAGGCAAAACAAATTAAATCGTACGTATTTTTTCGTAGTTATGTTTCTTGATTGTTCTTTTATTCTTTTGATAAAAATCTGTTCTTTTAGGTGTGATGATGTAGAAGGCATTGAAACACTTCGTTGGGAAGATCAACAGAAGATAAGACAGTATGTAGAAGGTGGTGGCAGTGGATCCCCAAGTTCATCTGCTTCCACTGCTACAAAATGCACAATTGAAGCTTCAAAAACCGCTCGTGCTACTTGTAAGATATGCAATGAAAAGATTACCACAGGAGAGGTGAGCAATTTGTCTTGAAAGTGGCAAAATGGGCGGGTTGTCAGCTTGGATAATGGGTCAAATCGGGTAATCATGGTGCGGGTCAGAATGGGTTGGGCTCACTGTCATCAGATTTTGTCCAAAGTTATTAAATTTCCAAAACAAATAGTTTGCATGTCAAATATGATTACAAGAAAATTGGTTGTTTGTTGACATAATTTTTTGGATAGGCTGACCTGCAACGGGTGTTATGCATTAAAATTAGGATTTTGCTAGCCATAGCCCTAAGGGCTATGGTCAACATGCAATACAATGTTGTACATAAAAATAGCTGCCCCTAAAAGTAATTTTCAACCACCATATACAACACTTTAGTGCACCTTAACCATAGTTCTAAGGGCTGTGTTTAGCAAACCCTTAAAAATATACCACCTATATTTCTTTTAGTTCTTTTTTTACTGTCGTCAGATCGAACTCCTGAAATTTCTCGAGGTTCTTGGTTGCAAATGTATATTAACCTTTTCTATGGGTAGGTTCGTATATCTAGTAAGCCCGAGGTTCAAGGTACTAGAGGCTTGGCATGGCATCATGCTAAATGTTTCATGGACTCTTTTCCAACTACTCAGCCTAAAAGTTTGGTTGGGTGGGAAAGCCTGTCAGATTCAGACAAAGCAACCGTTAATTCAATGGTCGAGAAGGTTTCAACCACCAAAAAAGGTAAAGTCAAGTTTGGCAAATTCGCAGCATATATTATCCTATTTTTGCTCATTTCTAAACCGGTTGCTATACTTTTAAGAGTTATTAATAAGTTGAGTGGTTTTAGTAATGAATTTAAAAGTTCGGCGACCTTATTAGAAATGAAGTGGATGTGCATTGCTATTAATTGTATTTACCCAAAAAGATTTTGCTGTTAGTTCTGTTTATGCTGGTACTTTACATTTATGCTTGCTCTTTCAGGCAAAGAAGTGAAGGAGGAGAAAGAGACTGTAAAAGGAAGCTCTAAACGTAAAGCTGCTGTTGACCGTGACGAGAAGTCAAAGATAGCTAAGACCGAAGATTGTGAACCAGAACCGTCTGAGTTGCATAGTCTACTGGAGGCCCAAACGAAAGAATTATGGGCTCTTAAAGATGATCTTAAAAAGAATGTATCAACAGCAGAGTTGCGGGAAATGCTTGAAGCTAATAATCAAGATTCATCAGGATCTGAACTTGACCTGCGTGACCGCTGGTAAATTTCTTTCTTTCAACTCATTGTGGCTATAAACTATAAATTTTATATCAATTTCTTTTGCTATTCAACCCGTTAACGTATATCAAGTTGACTGTAAACCCACTATTAGATCTTTAACTGTTTTTTATGATTAATAGACACGTTATCTTGCATGATGCGGGTCATTGGTACAGGTAACCTAGATAGTAGTAGTTACAAGTGACAAGTCCATGGAGACACATATTATTGGTGGCAATTTTCACCGATGTATTAGTCAATCCGGGCTATGTTTTATCTCTAACTGGTCAAATTGGCAAGTTTAAAAAGTTAAGCTAAAATGGGAATTGTTTAAGTTGGTCAAATTGAAAGTCGACCAAACTGGTCAAACTGTATTTTGACACATTACCCGTTACCAAATGGCACATTTTGCCACCTCTAGGTAAGAACTACCATCTCAAATTTGATCCGGGCAGGTTTTAATTGTTTATTTTATTTTATAGTTTTTTAAATATATTTATGCTAGAAATTTTTTAAGGTATGCACACCTATAGTGTTTTTGATTAAACTCATCGTTACCATATCACGAAGATGCTTTTTGTAAGGGTTTTTTTGTTTCTAATTTCTTTAATCAGTGCTGATGGGATGCTATTTGGACCGCTTGAAAGTTGTTCAATGTGTTCTGGGCATCTTCATTATTCGGGAGGTACTTATAAATGCAAAGGATTTCTAACTGAATGGAGCAAGTGTGCGAACTCCACTTCCAAGCCTGCTCGTTCAAAAGGAAAATGGAAGATTCCAGAAGAAACGAAAAACCAATATCTGAAGAAGGTAATGAGTCATGCTGCATTTATATTTTTAAGAGGTTAAATATGGGTTGATTTGGGTTACATTCTATCTTTAATGGGTCAAATTGGTTAATCTAAAAGATTTAACTAAAAAGGAAAGGGGTCAAATGGGATGAAAGTCATCTGAAATTTAACCTCCAAAACCACTTTTGACAAAAAAAAAAAGAGAGGTTAGATTGTTATGGTAATACTGTAATATATAATTATAATAATTTCTTAGCACATTAATTAGTTGTTTTCCTAATTTTGATGTCACATCAAGTGTTTATAAACTAGAAAAGGATAAAATGTTTTTATGTGTTTGACAACCTATTCCAACAATAAAAATAACCGGTTTCTACCCTTTACCCTACCGGATGACCATCCACTTTGCAACTTATGGCTTGGAGAGTAGTGGTCACACAAACTCTAACCATCCTCTTGATTGATGATCTTCAGTGGTTCAAGACACAAGCTGTCAAAAAGCCTACTCGGATAGTGCCTCCACCTTCACCTTGTGCTCCTGGAAAACTAGCTGGTAACGGAACACCTCAGTCATCCTACAGTGAGAAATTGGGAGATTTGAAAGTTTCAATTATCAGTTTTTCTTCCAAAACTATGGTACTATTCTGTTACATCTTCTTAATGATGTTCTCGAAACATACAACTTTCTGATGGATGCTACTGTGTAGGATGAGTGGAAGACCAAAGTTGAGAGTGTGGGTGGACAGTTTCATGCGAAACTCAAGAAAGGTATATTTTTAACTTGAAGTCGTCGATTACAATCTAAAAAGGTGAGGTGGCAATTATGACCTATTTTCTTTTGAATGGGTTGATGTGGGTATGTTCTATCCCTAACAGGTCAAGCGGTGAAATGAAAAATATTAGCTTAAAAAGCAGGTCAAACGGGTAAAGATTTGTTATCATATTTGACCCATTACCCAACCTGCTCGACCAGCTTTTTTTTTGCCACCTCTACCAAAAAGGTATCTTTAGGCCCATTTTTTAAGTTTGTATGGCTAATATACCGTCACTTTTATGTAAATATGGCAGACACAAATTGCTTAGTTGTAATTGGAGTGCCGGATAATCTGAATGCTGAGATGAGGAAGGCAAGGTAGTATATTTTTTTATTGGGTTGTTTGGATTTGTGCTAAGCTGAATATACAGATTTAAAGTTGCAATAAGCAGGTTTTAGCATTTTGGCTAACTGGTTATGATTATGATTTTGTAACTATATAGAGTCCAAACGTACTAATTAGTTGTAAGACACCTAGTTACTGAGGTCAATGTAATATAACCCATCTATCATTCTATCTTAACTTTGCTTTAAGCAACTGTATATTTGATTCTGAATTTTCAAGTCACAATAACCACTTACAGGAAGTCACATTAGCTATCAGTCTGCTATTTTGCTTACACCGCTTGAATTCTCTTTACCTCAAGTATATTGAACACTGCGACCACATCTTCATCCCCAGGGACCACACAAGTAGATATGGAAATCTTGACCCATTTACTTGTGAATGTGTTGATTTGGGTATATTTGATCTACAATTGGTTAAACGGGCCAGAAGTCATTGAAAATTTATTTTTAAAGCATAGAACCTTTCAAACCATTTTATTCAAAAAATTAGAGTATCGTCAAAGTAACGTAATCCTCTAATCACATTTAACACACTAAATAATTATCAGAAAAATTAAAAAAAGCTTTAGAACAAAGATTTTTGAATCCATCTGACCCGAACAAAAGTTACTATTCCAACCTCCCATTTCCACCTCTACATGTCTAAGATATTATTGTGGGTGGGATTCTGAATTTGTGTTTGTTTGAGCTTTGACAGGAGGATGAAGATACCTGTTGTGAGGGAAGATTATCTGGTAGACTGCTTTGAAAGAAAGAAGACACTTCGTTTTGATATGTATAAGATCGAATCCACTGAAGAGTCCAAAAGCATGGTTACTGTTAAAGTCAAAGGGCGGAGCGCTGTGCATGAATCATCAGGCCTGCAAGACACAGGCCATATCTTAGAACATGGCAAGAGCATTTATAATACAACTTTGAGCATAGCTGACCTATCCACAGGCACCAACAGGTAATTCATGCAAATAAAATCTTATATTTTCTATAAGCAATAACTGATTTCTTGGGAAAATATTAGCTTACGTGCATTGTGGTTTGATGATGTTTTTAGCAATGTTACATCCAAGACTTTGAATAATGCACTGCCATAACAAACCTGTTGGGGAATGCATTATAGTACTAGGCTTTTGTTTTAAGTTTTTATCGTTACATGAATGACTAAGAACGGAAATACTCCGCAAGCACATATGCGCTCTTAATGTTTTGGTTGGATATGTTGGGTAATGGGTCAGAATGGTATCAGCTTGAAATTGGTTAAACTGGGTAGATCCTGTTGTTGGGTTGACACTCAAACATATATTTGTTCATATCTTATTATTTATTATGTTTACAATAACAACATAAGTTGTTGAATAGAGATGATTCTGGAAGTTGTATGTGTTAAAAACAGACTTTGCGGGATGTACCCCTTTGGTATATTTTCTTACCAGCTAATGGTTTTTGTATATGACGAGTTGACCTGTTGAGATCAAAACAAAACCCCAACCCATTCATAAGCAGATGGGTCAAAATTGCAACCTATACTTACTAGGTATGCACTACCGTGACATATTATCAAGGCATGCCCTATAACAACATTTTTTACGCCATAAAACTCACAAGGGGAAAAGTAGAGCACCATGTTGGCTGATTCTTGTAGACTGTTTTCACATGTATATGTCCATTCTCTATGATTAATTGTCACTCATGTTTCCTGTCCCTGGTGTGTTTTTTTTGCATGAAGTTATTATATCCTTCAGATCATTGAAGATGATAAGGGGTCAGATTGTCATGTGTTCCGAAAGTGGGGTCGAGTTGGCAATGAAAAAATTGGGGGAGTCAAGCTGGAAGAGATGTCAAAAGCAGACGCAGTTAAAGAGTTCAAACGTCTGTTTCTTGAAAAGACAGGAAATACATGGGAATCTTGGGAACAAAAGACACTTCAGAAACAACCCGGAAAATTCTATCCGTTGGATATTGTATTGACAATCTTCCTTAGTTACTTCATGAAAGAGGTGTCAAATTGGTGGGTTTGGGTCAACTAAAGTAATTTTCTGACACTGCTCGTGTCAGTCAACCGGAGAACACTTTTTTGCTCTTTTTCCTTTTCAAATTTTACAGATAGTTCATGTATTAAGGGCTAATTGCATAGTTAATCAAAATGTTGAAATTCGGCTTTTTAAGGTAAATGGGTTGACATTGCTACCTCGACTTTATTATCTGAATTTTAAGAACATGGTCACGAGTCACATTTCATTTGCTTCCTTAAATGCTAAAATCCTTGATCTTGCAGGATTATGGCGTGAATAAAGATTCACCTCAGAAGAACAAATTTAAAGATGCTAAAAGTGAACTTGCTCCCCCACTAGCTGAGTTGATGAAGATTTTGTTTAACGTGGAAACATACCGGTAGATACAATTTTTGTTTTTGTTATTTTACATTTGTGCTTAAAGAAGGAATCTTTTACATAATCTTGAACTTTGCAGAGCTGCAATGATGGAATTTGAGATTAATATGGCGGAAATGCCCCTTGGGAAGCTTAGCAAAAGTAATATCCAGAAAGGTACTGAAAATCGTTGATGAATATAATATCATGTTATCGATGTATTTTTTGTATTATACACGGAACAATGTTTGCTTTTGCTCTTCATTTTTTGTGTGTGTGCAGGTTTTGAAGTATTGACCGAGCTTCAGAATCTACTGAACCAGGTGACTGATAATCCTGCAGTCAAAGAAAACATGATCGTTGATGCGAGCAACCGATTTTTTACAGTCATTCCCTCTGTTCATCCACATGTAATCAAGGATGAAGATGACTTCAAATTAAAGGTAACAAAGTTATTTTGTGGCTTTTTATGCTAGTAATATTTTGTTTCATAATAGATTCAATAAATTTTACAAGGTTGGAAAAATTTATAGTAGAGGTGGCAAGACTGATGGGTTTGGCAGTCAAGACGGGTTCAAGTCAAAGTGGGTTGTATTGGGTCTACTGGCCATTTGGTTTGTTGACACATTTTTAGCTAAATGGGTTGAAACCATCACCTCTAACTCACCATCCACCGAAATTAATTAGAAAAAATTCAGGACAACGAAACATTAATTATTTTGTTGTAACTCATATCAAATCATTCTCTATCTACTTGTTTCTCTCTCGGTTTTGTAGGTTAAAATGCTAGAAGCACTTCAAGATATTGAAATAGCTTCTAAGATAGTAGGGTTTGACGTTGACAACGATGATTCACTTGATGATAAGTATAGAAAGCTTCAATGTGAAATGGTCCCTCTTCCTCATGATAGTGAAGATTATCGGTTGGTTGATAAGTATCTCCAAACTACGCATGCACCTACACATACGGTGTGTCTACTTCCACCCCTGTTATCTCATTTACGGTTTAAAGCATTTGAATTGTAGTTTCTTGGGCTTTTTGGTCTTTTCACATAACATGTGTGCTGAATGCTGGTCTTATTTGTAGGATTGGGCACTTGAACTTGAAGAAGTATTTACGGTTGAAAGACGAGGAGAGTTTGATAAGTTTTCACCGTATAAAAATAAACTCAAAAACAAGATGCTCCTTTGGCATGGTAAGTTTGGATGTTTCGTAATTCTTTTGTCATAGAATGGCCAAATTGTCCGATCTGAATTTAATTAAACTTTGTTTGAGTTGAGAGTTAGTATGAGCAAACATAAGTTCTAAAGTTTAGGTTGGGATGGGTTTGGTTGATTTTTAGGTTTTAATGTGGCAATATAAGGTCAAAGTGTAATACTTTGTATACTAAATATGATAACAGAAACAGCTATTAATATAATGAATCCAATTTTTTTGTGCAACAATTTTTGGAGGTTTTGATCACTTGATATACTTTAGGTGACTTTTAAACTGTTTAACTAGTTTCATTCCAGCTGGATTTTTTATTTTTTACACATTTGACTCTTTGGTAATAAACGATAATCTCAAATTGACATGTTTCACATGTATGGGTAAATTTAAACATTTTTCTTATTAAAATCATCCAACGGTACTAAAATCTGTTGTTTTTGATACCTTGATAGGTTCACGGTTGACAAACTTTGTTGGTATATTAAGCCAAGGACTACGAATAGCTCCGCCTGAAGCTCCAGCAACCGGTTATATGGTTGTCTCTCTCTCTATACACACACACACACACACACACACACAATGCATGGTTGTTTGTAAGTGACCATATTGCTGACTGATGATAGAGAAAATAATCTCTTGTGGTGTGTAGTTTGGCAAAGGGGTTTATTTTGCGGACTTGGTCAGCAAAAGTGCTCAATATTGTTTTACCGACAAGAAAAATCCAGTGGGTTTGATGCTACTAAGTGAAGTTGCTTTAGGCGAGATGTATGAGCTAAAGAAGGCCAAGGTCAGTTTTGTTTATATAAATTTTTTTTTTTAGCAAGGTTAGCTTTTTTTCATGACTGAATTTTTTTTATAACAAGGTTAGCTTTTTTTCATGACTATATATTCCTAGCAATGGGCTTGGCCAAGGTCAGTTTTGTTTATATAATTATTTAATTTTAATTTATTCTTTTAGTATATCGATAAACCTCCAAAAGGAAAAGACTCGACCAAAGGGCTTGGCAAGAAGATCCCTAATGAGTCCGAACACATTAAATGGAGGGATGATGTTATCGTGCCTTGTGGAAAACCGGTGTCATCAAATGTTAAGGCATCTGAGCTAATGTATAATGAGTACATTGTCTACAACACTGATCAAGTAAGTTCATCTGTTCCCTTTACATTCTTGGAAACTTTTCTCGCAAAATAAGAATTAACATCAGAAAATTACAGTATATTCTGCAATGCCATTAACCGTTTTCATTTTGTGGCTTCCAGTTGTTGCAACTGATTATCTGAGACCGATTATTTGACCCATTGATTATTAAATAGTTATCATCAAAATCATTTTTTCCAAATACCGGAAACAGATAATCAGTTCCATGATACACATCCAACAACACTTAAGTTGGGCTTTGTGTGTGTGTGTGTTTTTTTTGAACGGCGCCTTTTTGTAATTGTTTAAACAGATCAAGATTCATTAGGAGTTGTAACTATCCTACACAACTAATGTTTGGATGCTTAATTATTTTGACAGGTTAAACTGCAGTTCTTGCTGAAGGTGCGTTTTCATCACAAAAGGTAAAAATGAAAATCGCATAATGTACAAAAAAAATGGTGACTTTCTTTTATTTGAATGCTAGTAGTGGATCGATACTAATTGCTTAAAGATCTCTTTTTGGGGTTTGCTTGGAGATCTTAAGCAAAGCGTTTGGTAATGTTGTTTGCAAATGCTTTTGTAACCCAAGTAATTTCTATGCTTTTAGTAATGTAATTGCAAATGGTTCAATTCTAACCATGATATTTATTTGAGATTGGTTCACGAAGACAGTCGTGTTTAGAGTTTATTTGATCAGCTAATCGATTCAGATTCACTCTTTCAAGAGTTTCATTTTAAATTCATAGATGCATATAAATCCCCATCTTTCTTTGTTCATGCTGACAAACACTAGACACCCACCCACACACCCAGACAAACACAAACTCGCATAGTTTCTTTGACTATATGCAAACCCATTATTATTTCATGTGATGCAACCAACCCACGTCAATTCAGTCTTTTTTGGTTTTCCCGAGCTAAGATAATATAATTTTTTGCTTTTATATAACTCAATAGCTTTGACCCCCGCCTCTCATTATTCATTGATGCAACCAATTTTGATGGCTGGATGATGACTGATGTCATACACAGTGTAAATGATTGTCATCATCGTTTTGGGTTGAAAAACAATGAGTTTTCACATCACATAGTCGCTAACTTTTTTGGTCCGAGTCAGTTATAATGTAGTCATTGTGAAATGAGTTTAAACCAATTCTGAATTTATTCTACAAGTCTTTTGAGTTTATCTTTCTAATATGACAGTATCTACTAATTAAAAAACTTAATAATTCAAATCACTTTACAAATAGGTGTTTACATCACCCTGTATGAATATTGGTAGAGCACTCAAAATTATGCAACCAAGTTGGCTAGATAGTGATGTGGGTATTAATATATTTATACAGTTTTTTATTCTTGTTGAATGAAGCACTATGATAGTTACCGAGTCTCATAGTCGATTGACAGGCTTTCCAGAAAAAGAAAACCTTCATTAGTTTAGTGTGTTAACATATGTTTATATGAGGCGCGAGGTCATCTATCATTCGAGTTTGAGGGTCTTATCTATCCGGTATTGGCAAAAACGTTCACGCTTCACCTTAAGGACGATATGGGCAAAACAACATTCAAGCTATCAAACCAGTAAAAAGGGTGTCTGTTCGTATGGGATTCGTAAAGTTCAAAATATACAAAGATGTGTTTTACATATTGATGCGAATTGACTTACTTTTTGATAAACTCGAAAGAATCTAGCACGTCAGGGTTTCTTTGACCTTACTATAATTCTCTTGAATCTAGCAGCACATCTTGTGTTCACTTGGCATTTTATGTAAAGAAAACAACTCGAGCATTTGGGACTATCATCAGCCCGCGTCCTGCACC
>JAOEHQ010027972.1:0-24456 GCA_025447715.1 Asclepias incarnata
CCCAATGAAGGGGTTTGGGCCTGGTAACCCCAGGTTTGAATCTTGGAGGAGGCAAGGGTTTACCCCTATTAATTGTCCTGCCTTCAGGCGGATTAGTAGGGGTTTTTCCCCCCATCGGGTATTTGAAATAGGCATTTCCGCTTCGAGCGAGCTCTCTAGCGCGGACCCGGTTTAGACAACGTATGCTAGACCTCCCGCTGTCGAACCGCGACACGAAGCACTCAAAAAAATAAATAAACATAGGTTGACATGTCACGATTTGTAAAGTTTGGACCGAACATCTAATTGGGGTAGGGTCTGGTTCACGATGACCAGACCAGGAAAACAAGCCCTTTTATTTATGTTTAAAATAGCATAATATTCGGGAGTAAATATTTTTTATTAATAGAATTCGATAACTTTTTATGGTGGTTCTTGCAGGTGGTTAATAGTTAAAAATGTAACGTAATTTGTTACATTATTTTTATTTTTAAGAAAAAAATTTGTTACAGTATTCAGGAGTAAATTTATCAATGAGTTATAAATTAGTATTATTAAGTTAAATTTATAAGTATAGTTTAACATATAATTATTTAATAATATTTTATGCGTATTTTAAATTATTAAAAAGTTTACTTGTTTTTATAAACATGTTGGGGATTTCATAAGTAAAATTAAAAAAATATATGTTATGCTAGGGTTGTAATCAAATGAAAACGAAGAAAAGATTGAAAACCAAGAGACAAATATCATCCCCTTTTCTAAATGAGTTAATTACATAGAGTTGTAATCAAATGAAAACTAGAAATATGTTAAAAACCAAGGAATAAATCTCAGCCATACATTTTTCTTTTCTTCTTCTTCCCCCTTTATTTTTTTTACCTTGGTTTTTTTCATTTTGTAATTTTTTTTAATAAAAACCCATACTAAAAAAATATATTTTTTTTCAGATGATGATACGGTACGGGCGTAACTCTTAGCCGAACGGGTGTAGCCCGTTCAAGGGAGTTTCGCCCTTATCGGGCGTAGCCCTCAAGGGTTAGGGGTGTTATTCGGTCGGGTTATTCGGGTTTCGGGATATTCAGGTCGGGTTATTCGGTTTTTCATGAATATAAACTAACCCGTAACCCAACCCGAATAAGATTCGGGTTAATTGGGTTGGGTCGGGTTTCGGGTATCGAAATTCAAACCCAAACAAAAGTTAAGCAAATAAATTTTGGAAGTGTTTGGCTTTTGATTGTTAGGGATTTTTCTTAAAACTTTTATATTGTGTTGTGTAAGGAAAACAACTTGTGATGAAATCATATTTGGTTTGGATTTGGGAACCGGAACAAAAAAAAGTGTGTATAATTCTTAAGAATATGGAGTTATGAAATATGGATGACAACTTGTATTTCTTATTGTAAGTAACTAGTCATTTTTTTAATACAAAAATGCATATACAATTTTTAATCAAGTAGTATAAACAATAAACTATAAAGGTAGTTGATAGTAATATAGTTTTACTAATAATAATATCAAATAATAATAAAAATAATAATAAAATGCTTATTTGGGTTATTCGGGTGACCCAAATCCTTTTAAGTTTAACACATATACCAAACCTATAAAAGATTTTGGTTCGGGTTAACCCAAATAACCCACATAAACCCGAATAAGGTGACTCATATGACCCAACATCCATTCAGGTCGGGTCGGATTATTTGGGTACGGTTTTTTTTGACACCCCTATCAAGAGTATTAATAGGGGGTAGCTGGTGGGGTGATAGGTCATAGGGAGTGATCGGTGATGGGATGATCTACTTGATGGGATGATCTACTTGACGGGCTCCGCCCTTAGCCATACGGGCTACGCCCTTTGAAAAAAATGTTTTTTTTAGTGGGTTTTTATTTTTAAAAAATTAAAAATTAAATTAAATTAAAAATGGGAAAAACAAGGTAAAAAAAAAAAAAAAAGAAGAAGGGGAAGAAAAAGTAGGGAAAAATGTGTGACTGTGATTTGTCCCTATGGTTTTCACACTAATTATGGTTTGCAAATGAATATTTACCTAATTACATAAATGAAAAGTTTGACTAAATAAATATGTATGTAGGGATATGTTAGGTATTTCGCATTTTTCTAATTTAAGTAACTCACAAAACATGTAGAATTTTTATAAACGAACATAGATACAAGAAACCACAAACATTTATATTTTAAAGCGTTCAAAGTAAAACACAAAATACATAGTTGACTTTAATGGTTTCGACACTTAAGGGGATGTCTCTTTGCTAACTGGCTTCCAATTTTTGAGTTCATTAGAAAAAAAAAATTATACATTCAGCTCAATGTGTTACAAAAATAGGTTTTGAGCCCAGTTCACAATCAAACTTATTCGACCAATCAGTCCAGTTTTCATACCATGGAACATCATTAACCATCATTAAGGTGGTCTAATGGTCAGACAACCTGATTTTTTCACAAAAGATTTGAGGTTCGAATCAATCTACATAAACACATTTAGGATACTTTAGGAAAAGGGTTTGAAAACAGCCACATAAATACCTTGGTTAAGCCATATATATCGACATAGGTAAAGTATCTCAATTAAGCGTTTTACACGAAGTCAAAAGCTTGTCTTTTCAGATACATTGAACACAGAATCCTCATTCGTGTAGTCATCTATCTATATCTATACTAAGTATGATGCAAGCAGGGAGAAAGAATTGTATTCTTTAGTTTATTCATGGTCGAGCATATTTTATTTTTATCGTGGTAGGTCATGTAGTTCATGTGTAGCGAGAATCCAAAAGAGCCTAAGAATATATTAAGATGTAGAAAAGTGCAGGGGCTGAAGGGCAATACTATGATAGTATGATACTCCTATTGAAACTTTGCATGTATTTAAGAGTCCCCATTTCTTAACAACATATCAAAACAGAGTTCAAGCTCAAATTGTTAATTTTTCTATGAGATTTCAGCCTATTCTCAGGTAATTTTTCAATACACTTAATTAGTAATTTTTTTTATATAATATCTTTTAGTGTGAATAAATGATCCAATGATGATATATAGTATCAAACTTAATAGTTTGTGACGTTTTTGTTATAACGTGTGTATTATAAACATTCTTTGTATGTACCAAATATATTTAGTTCATCGATATTTTATATATCTTATAACGTCTTTAATTTATCTATCTATCTGTCAATAATCAATATGTATATTTTGTTTGCTCATCTGATATTCATATAAGCTTGTCACATCCAGTGGTAGAGCGAGGATTTGATTTCAGGATGAGCCAGAATGTCAAATAATTAGTTAAAAAATAATAAATGTCTAGATATGGTCATTTTGTACTTTTTTTTTCTCCGAATAAATAAAGAACTAAATCGACTGATACATGTCATTTCAACTCTTCCAAGCTTACCTATTTTGTAAATTATGTTTTTGGTTTCTACAACCATCACAATGTCTATATTGTTACGAGTAATTATTAGAGCACGCACAATGGTATCATCAATCTTAGCCACCGATCAGTCTTGATCAACGTCATATCCAAAAAATCTCTCACAACTACTTATCAATCACTAATCTTATACAACACCTTTAACCTATCACTAATCAATTACTAGTTAGGGACCGAATATTTTTTTTATATATATTTGTTAGACTTTAAATAAATAAAAAAAACACACACACACGAAAAAGAAAAACACAAAATGACTCGTGACCACCACTACACACAATCCATCACCAACCACTATCAGTCGGACCACTAGTCCCACAAAATGGTGTCGGCTCGTGGTAAAGTCCACCACCAGCCAATAACCAACTCATTGCGAATCCTCTTACTAATTTGTTCCCAACTGTAATACGTTATGACCAATTTTAGCAGTAACAGTTACATTTCTTTATGTTAATCTTTTATATGATTTCTTGAGTCTCATATATAGGTCTAGACCATATTTTATATAAGAAATCATTTTCTCTGCAGTTCTTCCTAATCTCTACAGATGCTTAAGATCCCAGATCATCAAGTTGCTGGACACCATGCTAGTAATGAAACTCGTGGTCCCCTTGTCGACGACTCGGGTCATTTTTACAAGCCTCTCCAAGGTGATGAACGAGGGTCCGCAGAAGTAAGTTTCTATGAAAATTTATCTTGCAACAAACATATCCCAGATCATATTCGTAAATTCTTCCCAATTTACTATGGCACAAAAGTCATGAATGCATCTGACGGATCCTCACAACCTCATATCATGTTACAAGATCTTGCTTCATCTCACCAAAATCCTACAATTATGGATATCAAAATCGGGTCCAGAACATGGGTCCCGGAAGCTTCAAATGAGCACATTGCAAAGTGCTTGGAAAGAGACCTCGAAACCACAAGTGTTCAATTAGGATTCAGGATATCGGGCTTGCAAGTCTACATTAACAAAGAGGCCGGGTTTTATAAACCAAGTAGAGATCTTGTTCTTAAAAGCAATGTGGACGAAGTTAAGATGCATTTTAGGAGATTTGTGTCTGCTAACCCATCTTCAGGCCCGGGTTTGAGCCCGGACCATGCTTTGGCATCGGATGTGTATGGCGGGCCTAATGGGGTATTGGCACAATTGTTGGAGCTAAAGGCATGGTTTGAGGATCAAACTACTTACCACTTTTGTGCTTGTTCACTTTTAGTCATGTTTGAAAAGAGGATGGGGGTGGGTTCAAATGCACAAGTTAAGCTTATTGATTTTGCACATGTGACGGAGGGTAAAGGTGTGATTGATCATAATTTTTTGGGTGGATTATGTTCTGCGATTAAGTTTATATCAGAAGTACTTGAAGATTTTGAAGGTAACGAAGCTCAATATGAAGATGACCAATAGATCGAGTTGGCCATTTTAAAAGTAATTTATAGTTAAAGTTACTATGTATCGAATATGAATATTTAATAAATACTAAGGTTACTATATTTATAAGAAACTTTATATAGGAATGTTAGAGAAACCCAGTATCACTAGTTTGTCGTGATTTTGTTTCCGCTGGGTTAGCTTGTCGGACGAATGTGAATAAAAGTTATCTTAAAAAAAAAATAGTAAAACCCAGTATCATAACCTGAAAATGATGATTAATATAAAAATGTTGTAGTTTAATTAGTTATTACTTTTTATAAATAAAAAGTTTAATCATAACCCTAAAAGTCATAATTAGCAAAACCTTTAAAAAAATTTATAAAAGAAACGAGCCATTGTACGAGTTTCAAGTCGCCCCAAATTGTATTTATAAGTTATAACGGACACACTATCTTATACCATTTATAATATTTATTGCAATCATAAAATTTAGTAATCATATTTCTAATAAGATAAATAATCATTTTCTAAAAATTATTTTAATACTACATAAATTTGTTTGTGTCATCCAGTTTTTCTTTTCTTCTCAGAACGAGCTACTAGAACTCCAAAATCTGATCACACAGGTCTTTCATCTCTCCCTCTCTGAGTCAAACGACACATGGGAATGGAAATACGGTTCTTCGAGCCATTTTACAACCGAATCAATGAAGTCCCTTCTTCAATCCACCAATCACGACCCCAACCATTGGAAGTTCTCATGGAACCGCCTTGCACCGCTCAAAGTTTACATCTTAGGATGGAGACTCGAAATGAATCGACTACCCACAATAGATCAGCTCCTCAAACGAAATGTCACAATTACCTCAGCTAGCTGCCCCATGTGTGGAACTCACGACGAGACAGCTCCACATCTCTTCCTACATTGCAACTTCACAACCTCTTTGTGGATCTTCATTCTCAAATGGTGCAACTTATCTCTTACAAAACCAACCAGCCTTAAGGAACTACTTGATCTCCATAAAACAGTGTCACTCGGACCACCAGAAAAACGCAACCTCTTTCAGTTAGTGATCCTGGCTTACTGCTGGACTATCTGGAAACTCAGAAATGATTGCATCTTCAAGAACAAGACACCTTCATTCCGATTCGCAGCCAAGGAGCTTAAATCTATTAGTTACTGTTGGTTATCTAACCGATCAAATAAAGCATGCCCTCTTTGGTCTCAATGGTGTAATTTCATCTTTTGAACCCTTAGAAAATCTCCTCTGTATTTAATTCTCTGTACTCTTATTCAGCCTTTGTAGTTTGTAGTGCTAGTAACTTACTAGCCTTTTTATATATCAATAAAAAATTTGAATGTTCAAAAAAAAATCATCTCATGTATTAATTTTATCAATTATTGTGATTCTCATGTATTAATTTTATCAATTTTTTAATTTTGGGTTTAAAAGCATTTTAAATTAAAGTTTTAACCGTTAATAGATTGATTGGTATTAGGAGGACTTGAGATTTTGAGTTTTTGGGTTCAAATTTTAGTGTGAGCAAAAATACTCACGGGACTAAAAGGTTTTCCCAAAATGAATTTCTCTAGAATTATAGTTGGGACGATGATGCTGAACCCAAATTTGCTATTAAAAAAAATTACTATTATAGTTTCTATAAAAAGTCAAAAGAATATTATTCTTTTAAAAGTTAAAGAATACTCGCCAAATTAAAAAGTGTCAGACTTTTAGTATAGGGATATAGACGAATTATACTTTTATATTTTATGACTTTAATAAATAATTTATGATTTATTTACTTTTTTTTTTTTTTTTTTTGAACATTCAACGGGACGGTTAGCCCTTGATTTATGATTTATTAATAATAATAATAATAATAATAATAATAATAATAGTTTATGATTTATTAATAATAATATTTTTAATAATTTTTATCCTATTTCATTTTGTATAATAATAATAATAATAATATTATTATTAAAACCTTAAATAATAATAATAATATTATAATTATAATTAAAACCTTAAATAATAATAGTTAGGGCTTAGAAAAATACCAGCAGAGAAACCCAAAAACACTCTGAAACTTTGATTTTTGGTAAATCAAATACGCTCCCAAAAGTTCGAAACAAAGGATGTGACAGCCGGGTTAAGTAAAATGTTTTAATTTCAGACTCTATTTGGGTCAATTAAAGAGAATAAATAATAGGAATAACATGTATGCTTGTATTAGCAACTAACTTAATTTATAACACATTTTCGGTCCTTCATTTATTTTAGACAAATATATAATCCTTTATTTGTCTTTTTATTTATTTTTTGAAGCGCCTAACTTAAATACTACTAGAGCATATATATTATATTTCTGGTTTAAATAAAACAAGTATTAAAGTAAAACAAATAAACAATTATTTATTTTTAACTGAAAATTGTTATGAATCATGAAAATCTTCTTGAATCAGTGTATATATTTGTGTTATATGAATCTTCGTGCATCAGTTTTATCATGATTCAATGATCATTATCTTATCTTATTTGTTTTACAATAACCAACCCCTAATTCCCATAAATAATATTACAAATTGTTTAACTATCTATAATCTTTCTATAATATCTATAAAACATTTTGCCCTCCTTCTTGTAAGCATTTAAGAACTTGAAATGTCAAGACTATCCCTCTCATCTATTACTACTCAATTCTCCAATCCCTTGAAATACCAACACTACCCTTTCATCTGTTACTAATCTTATAAAGCATTTTACCCTCCTTCTTGTAAGCATTTAAGAACTTGAAATGTCGAAACTACCTCTCTCATCTATTACTAGTCAATTCTCCAATCCCTTGAAATACCAACACTACCCTTTCATCTGTTACTAATCTTATAAAGCATTTTGCCCTCCTTCTTGTAAGCATTTAAGAACTTGAAATGTCGAAACTGCCTCTCTCATCTATTACTAGTCAATTCTCCAATCCATTAAAATACCAATACTACCCTTTCATCTGTTACTACTATATCCCCATCACTTGAAAAACAACAACTCCGTCATTCAACGACCACAAAAAAATAGAGAAGTCATTGAAAAATATTTGTCCCGTCGCATTGCTCGGATAACCTGCTACTTACTTAAATAATTGTATAATAAGTATTAAATTTATTGCATATTATACAACTGTATAAGACCTGTTGCATAACAGCTATACCTATACTTTATTATAAAGCATTAGAGGGAGTTAATTTTTGATTCTTTTAAGAACTTTCCTTTAATAAATGGTAATTTATTTGTTCAATTATTTCCATCTTTAGATATCTTACCAACAAATTAAAACACAATTCAAATATACACGTGTGTTAGACAACGCAAAAACGACGGTCGGCGAAGCCGACCATCACCCCTAGCTACATGTACTAACTGAAGTTTATGAAATTTATTTTAAAACTATATGGATGCCCGCGCAATGCGGCGGTGACTGGTGGTGGTGGCGACTGATGGTGGTGACGACGACGAGTAGTGTAGGTAATTGATATAAAGGTAATTGATGTAAATGGGTATCTATATCTATATCTAAAATCTAAAATAAATGGTAATTAATTTGGTTAATTATTTCCATCTTTAGATATATCACTAACAGATAAAAACATAATTCAAATATACATGTGTTAGATAACCTAAAGACGACGGTCAGTGAAGCCGACCGCCGACCGTTATCACCCTTAGCTACATGTACTAACCAAAGTTTATGAAATTTATTTTAAAATAGATGGATGCCCGCACAATGTGGCGGCGAGTAATATAGGTAATTAATATAAAGGTAATTGATGTAAAGATGGTGGTGTAGTTATTTTAGGAGTTATGAGATAGGTGGTGAAAATATGGGTTAAAATAGGGAAATCAATTTATTTTATAAGAGGGTGGGGGGATGTTTCATATAGATTTGATTTACACCATATTTAAATACTTTTAAGAAACCATTACAACTGTGTATTGCACGAGTATGTTATTCTAGTACTACATTATAACAAATAGACATAACAAAATAAATTAATTAAACCAAAATTTTAACATATTACTATAAATTAAAAAGTCAAAATAAAAATAAATGTTAAATGTAAAAATAAATAAATAAATAAATAATCAATTTTGTAACATTTAATACCCCTATAACTCTCTTTTATACAATTATCACGGACGTCGAACACCGTCACCTTCAACCTTTTAACCCTGTATCCTTGCTAAAATATTTGAAACACATTCGACTACCATACATTGCTCGGAAAATATATTATTATTGTGTATCACTAAAACTGTCATTACAAATCTTTTTTAAAAAAAAAAAAAAAACAAAAGCTTTTTAAAGTAGCTAACCCCCAAACCCCTCTATTTAAATAAAAACCGCGCCAAACTTCAAATTTTAAAAAACTCACTCACATACTTCACACTTCTGATTTATTTTGAGAGAGAGAATAATGGTGATGCTGTGCTTCCTGTTGGACTTACGAACGTTACCGCCATCATTACTTCGAGACCTAAAACAGGTACTTATTCTATCAATCAATCAATTTACAAACATTTTTTACTTCATTTTATCGATATCATATTGTAATTCATTACGAAATCAGAAACTGATTGAATCGCGTAATCAATTTGATTCTTTTTCACAGTCGTTACTTCAGTTAGCCAATTTCTACGCGATTTCGAACCCTGGCGGTTACAAATCGCTCTCAAAACCGAAACTGAAATCGAAGTCGCTCATCGATAAGATCGGACTTTGCTATGTGTTAAGGAATCGAGTCTCCGGTTCCACCGAGGTGCGTGATCGATATCCTATGCGTAGTTTTGATACATACATGTTATTCATTCTTTTTTGAAAAATAAGTATAAAGTTATGTATTGATTAGATAGATTTTGTGTTATTGATTGATTTTGTTTACAAAAGATATAAAAAGTTATGTTATTGATTGATGATTAATGTGATCAGTTAGTTGTAATGTGATTAAATGTGAATTTTCGAGGTTTTACGATTTTAGATGATGAATAGATTAAATACTGAAATAGCTTTAGTTGTTATGGTTTAAATCTGTTAAAAGTAGCTTAAATGTTAAGAATATTCAAACTGATTTATCGGTAGATAATGTAAACAGATCATATGCTGAATCAGCTATAGCTGTTACTTAAATCGGTTAAAAGTACTTAAGATTGTATGCAGAAAGGAGAAATTCCGTTGTTTCAAAATCAAATGTGTTTATTTAGTTTAATAGAAAAACATCAAATTAGTTGTTAATGCCAAGTTTCGGTTTTGTTTTTGGTCTGCAATCGGAATTCTTTCTATGCTTAATGACAATGTTAAGTTTTAACTTGTATAAGGCTAACTTTCAATTGTTTTATGGCTCATATTTTGTACCAGATGAAGATAGCATATAGGCCAAGTGGGAGTTTCAGTCTTCGTGATTTTCATCATGCGGTTAACAACTTGCCTATTGATGCTTTCTTGCCAGAACTCAACAATAATGTAGCTATGCCTTTTTCTGGTAACATTCGGTTTTATTTTTTGTGTATTATTGAATGAATATAACTTTCTAGCATACTCGTATTTCATCCATTGTGTCGCTTTATAGTTTCTTATACTTGTCTTAGATAAGTTTATTCTCCTTTGTTGACAGATGTCCACCTTCCAAGTGTCCTTAGCGATAAAGTTCTATACTCGTGGGGAGGTGACAACACAGATGTTGGACGAAAAGTGATTGTTATTACTTCATGTCTACTTGAAAACCTAGACTCTGTGACAAAGAAGACCTTAATGGTGAGCAAGTTGACTAAGTTGATCTTTGTCTCATTTACTTGCTATAGCATTTTTAATTTAGATGGTCTCAGTTAATTTGCCATGTTGAATGCCTTACTTATAGGACGCAGCAGACAAATGTGTTTCGGTGGAGTTTGTATTATTTGAGCAAGTGTCAAGTGGTCTTGGTGATCTTTCTGAAAGCATGAATAACTTTATCAACAACATAAGCGATCTCGAGAATTGTTCGTTACGTAAACGTCTTCCAGGTTGGTAACATCCTTCTAGTGTCAAAAATTTATATAAGAATCTAACAGACCACTCCTTTGAAATGATAATAACCACAAAATTTATGTGGATGTGCTATACCATTAGGTATATGATGTTTGTAAATGGTAAAAAAAAAACGATAGCGGTACTTGGAAAAAGTATTGAATAAGAGGAGGTTGTATAGCAAGTGTATTTACATTACACTTTTGCAGAGGCAAAGGTGTTGTGCAGGCTGGTGAAAGAATGGCTACATGATTTGAGGGACGAAGCAGAACAACTGCAGGCTCGTCTCAAATTCAAGAAAAATGTTTTCGGCTCATTAAACCAAATATGCTGCAATCTGTTTCCATCTTTCAATCACATCATTGATGAGTTTGAGCCGTGCCAGGTATTACGTCTTTATGTAAATCAGCAACTAAGAAAACTCACCCAAGTAGATACTGTAGCACTTGATTGATAATTCCTCAGAATGGCAAGACGCTTAAGTAAACCTTTATATTACAGTAAAGGAGTTGCATCATGTCCTATGCTTGTTTACAAGAGGTTTTCTTTTGAATATAGATGCTATCTATTGACTGGAGACAGATTTGATACTTCAACTTGACTTGATGCCATTCTTTTATCTTTCTAGACTAGCATTTTTTTAATGATTATTGGATGTCAATATAAGACATGCCCTGATGGGATAAACAAGTACAACTGTACAAATACCCACTTAACTTAACTGTGTCCACTTGATCTTTGCTAATCCTATATTGTAATACGGAGTATTAAAAACCACATTGGAATACCATTGATCTTATATATTGCTCTTTTTTTTTTCTGTTTCTTGTAAAACTTTCATCAACACACTGCAATTGCCAGGTATGCAGGTGTCATGGCTATCCCTTGAGTGATGAACATGGAAATAAAATGAAGATGACCTGCTGTCCAGTTACTGGCAATGAGCTTGGCACACTAGACTTGATTGCAAACTCTATGAAGGTTGGCGAGCAAACAGTACTGCTCATGCCATCCTTTCACTTTTATACAAAGTTGCAGCATGTGACCGAACCTATCGACTTTAGCATCATTGACAGAACCAACTTAGGGTCCTTAAGTGAAGGTAGTCATCATATCTAATCATTACAAGAAAAATGTATACCAATATGGCGATATCTGTGTATCTTTGCAATCCATCAGAACTTTAATCAAATGATGCTAATATACTTATTCTTTCTGCAGAGAAATAAATGCCGATTTTAAATGACTTCGAGTGTTATTTTCTGATTATTTTCCAGTATTCTAATATTTTGAATTATTTTATTAATTTAATATTTCAATAGGAGTCTCAATGCTTCTTGTTGTTTACTTCCTTTTACTTGGTTTTTTTGTAACAGGGTTGATTGTGGGAACCCCCTTTGTTGTTGTCCCGTCTACTTCTAACGAGTTGGATGATACTGACCAGGCAGAGTTAAACAACCAAGGTTGCTGAATTGGCTCTTTTTTTTTCAGTTTGATTTTGAGTAAGGATCTCCCAGATAGTGGGTACATCTTCATGTTCCACCATCGATTCCCTAAGTTTATAGATGCAATTTTTGCAGTCTTCCAAGGGATTTGCAGTACCCTACATTCTCTTGATCAAGGCTTTGTCTGCTCATCCAAATGTAATACAGAGACTATGAGGGAGACAACATTCAACTGTTATTACATACTTCTGCCTTCAAATAATGGAGTAATGCTGCTTAGGGCAAGTTCTTTTTCCTTCTCCTAGATTGTCCAAAATGGGCAGGGTGGGTAATGGGTCAGACCGGGTGATTTTTAGCACAGATAAAAACGGGCTGGGTCTAGTTTATATGCCAATATGTTTTTTTTTCCATTGAATTTTAGTAATAGTTAATGTATTAAATATGATTAAAAAATTGTGTCTAATATACTTGTATTAATTAGATTTTTTTAAATAAAGAGATATAAGAGGTTGTAATCATTTAAACACGTTCGGGTTGCTTCTGACTCGTTTGATCCACCTGACTTAATTTATTTTTAAATAAGCTTTTTGAAGCTTACCTGTATGACCCGCCAGACATAAGATAGAACCCAAATTAACGCATTTAATGAGGAAACACATCAATTTTGCTACCTTTAACTTCTGGTGAACTTAGTTCGCATGAAAGAAGCTAGTAGACATTAATCATGGCTTATGTGTCCAGTCTCCACCTATGGGATGTGTTATGTGTACTTCCAATTTAAATGCTTGAAGATCTTTTCCTTTCTTTATGATTTCTCTTACCTATTATGACTCCTGCAGAGGCTTGCAGGATCAGAAGAAGTAATACCTGTCCCTGATGTTAGCCAATCATTTGAGCCTACAGAAGCAAAGGATATTAGAGCTTCAGTAAAAGCCTCTTTACTTGAGGTTGGAATTTTTGGATTATATCATATCATTACTTCAATTAGCTCATATAGTACCAATTACAGGTGGCAACTTCGACCCATTTGTAAACAAGTGGGTCGATGTAGGTTATGTCTTATGACTAAGTTAAAACATTTACCTAAAAGGAAACGGGTCAAATGAGTTGAGCGGATAAAACGGGTCGAATTCATCCGAAATGGTGTTCAAATAACAAGCTTCATAGAAAAGCAATCAACCAAAAGGTGGAAAAGTTGTTTGTTTTAGTCATAATAAGCTTCGTAGGGGACATGTACTTGTAAATTGTAATATCCTACAACTCAAGTGAATTTCATCTTCTATTATGCTGATCAGATTGAAGTATGCGATTACAATCCCATCCTGCACGAAAGGGGATTCCATCAAAAGCTAAATGTGCTTGTGAAAGAAAGCTTGCATTTTGGGTAGATATTTTCCCTTTTAGTAACAGATCCACTTGGATAAGTTTATTACAAATGGTAGAATGCAATTTCTGAGGATCATTACTTAGCACTCGCTATATCTATCCAGGTCATTACCTGCCAAATCAGAAGTGCTACCTCCTGAATCAACTTCAACTCAAGGAGAGTCATTAAATATATCTGGACCTTCAAAGCAAACAATGGATATAATAGGCATTGAAGAGGAAATCCCAAAGTTAGATTTGAAATCTGAACGAGATAAAATCACTGCACGTATTACAGAAGAATGGGAACAACTAATTGTCAATGAAATTCCAAATATCAGCTCTCCCAGTTGTGTTATTAAACCCAAGTTGGATCATTTGGCCCATTTACCGCTTGAGAGTACTAAACCATTGGACGAAAAGACTTCAAGGATATTAGAGAGACTAGAAGTACCAAGAAAGCTAAAAGCTAAATTAGCCTCACCAGTAGCAACTTCAAGCAGTGCTGCCACCATTGATGCATGCATGCTGACAAAGAAGCCTCTTATCCCATTTCAGCCAACTCAAACCTCAGATACAGGAACAGTTGTAAGCCAGCCAATGAGACCCAACTTCCAAAGGCTAAAAAGGAAACATAGAGTGTAGCGTGGTTCCACAAGCTGAGAGTTATGAGCTCTGCTTGCTGCCTTCTTTGCAGGTAAACCTTCTTTTGTATACCATAGTATGTTTGATTCTTGCATGCACTACTTGATTGAGATTGATTTTGCGACATGTCTCTGAAATGCTGTTGAACCTGATTATAAATGATAAGAAATTATAGTTCTGCATGTCTAAATCCACATCTGCCATGTTAGGCATTGTAACTATATGGAATCAGGTGATCGTCTTATAACTAATCTGGTATTCAGTTAATAAACTGAAAATAATCGAGGGTTAAGAAATCAATGGTTAAGCTAATCTATTGTTCAAGCTAATTTTAAAATACTGAAGAGTTAAGAGTTTAATGTTTAAGCGAGGCCAGTGTTCAATCGCTACACTTCCAGAGTACGAAAAAGGTTATAGAGTAGTTCAGTGGTTGATCGCTAAACTGAATTTACTTAAGACTTATTGTTAAGCTAGTCTAGTGTTCAAATCCAATGAACTTACTTTAAATTGTTAAGAATTCAATTTTCTCTTGATGCTTATGACATTATCTGGCTTAAAGTAGTTTAGTCAGTTGGATACTGAGATGCAGGACCTTGAAACATATTCAGCCATGAGTCATGAACTATTTGATACCATGGTTGGTCAGACACAAAGTAACGTCTTCCTTATCTTGTTTCTTAAATTCATGTGTCCACTGATTAGATGTAGGACAATTGAATTTAAAGGTTATTTCAACCTATTGCTTTTTGAATGGCTCAATATGTGGACTATGTGTTAGTATGTTTTAGCTCTAACGGGTCAAATTAGTAGGCTACTAAAAAGGAAATAGGTCCAAAGTTGCCCAGGGTTTATTGTTAATGTATGCAACTCACAAGATCACCTTATTCTAATAAATTAGAATACTTCTAATAATATCTTATTTTTTGTAATCATATTTAACACATATTATGTCTATTTTCTAAAAGAATTGGACAAACAGTCTCGGGTCATCCGAACCTGACCTCATCCATGTGTATAAAGTTATCTGTTTTGGCACATTATCCGACCCCCCTCAACCCATCCATTTTGTCAACTTTATTAGAATCTCAATAGCAGCCACCACAGTCATTCAACTTGGGGATTTGTGTATGGGTTTGGTGAAATTTATGAAAAGCCACATTAAGAATGATTACTTATTTCCAGTCAAAACCTGCATCTTGTGCAAGAGAAGCCTTTCCAAGACTATGCCATTATAGCCTTATTATTACCTGTGGATATTGGTGTGGTAAACCTTGCAATTTCCACCCTCCAAAAAGGAAATAAAAAACATTATAATATTTAAAACCCTACGAGTTAGCTTAATTACAGTGGTGTATAATTGAATGTCAAGAAGCGGTGTTGGACGAGAAGGTTGAATTCAAGCATTCTTACTGCTTTTCAAGTCAAAAGAAAGCAAACAAATAAGAGCACGTATTATTACCCAAAATATTCAAAAGTGAAACTGCTTTTTATTTAGTGGAAAATGCTTGATGCATTGTTACCTAACGCATTACTCGTAACTCCTACCTGCTCATATGTGTTACGGATCAAAACCATTGCAAGGTATGAGACTTGTCCCACATTGGTTGTATGGGAAACCAATGTGGGGTTTATATACCAAATGGACTCTCTCACCCGACCTTCCGATTCCGATCACCTTCTCCGGTAAACATTTTGTTTTCCGGCATCACCACAATCATATAAACAATTCATTTGATAATCAATCTTCTTCTTCTTCTATCATTTCTGTCCTATCAATATGCTTGCAAGTTGTAATGTTGTTTTTCACATTCAAGTATTAAGGCACCTGTTTTGGAAATAGTTGGATCATGACCTTGAAGGTTATTATCATCTACGAATGGGGCCAAAATACCACCAACTTTAATCCTATATGACAAGATTAGTTACAGAACTAAATAAGCTTTTTTATAAATTTATCCAAGTGTAATCCTAGATGATAAAAAGATCCTTGTTGTGGCTTCAAATTCAAAAAGAGAATAATATCAATTTGTCTGTCTCTAGGTTGTATTTAGCAGAACATTATTAAAGTAGTCTTTTTGAGAAGGCAAGTGGGAAGAGGGACTTGAAACTATGTTCTCCAAAGCAGTACCACCCAGGGGAGGGGCCTAATACCACAAAACTATTTGAGATTAGTTTTAGAGAGTTTTTTCAACATTTTTACATTTTTGATGAATTTAGGCAAATTTACCACCAACCCATTTACAACTTTTTGAATAGGCGAATCAACAACTAGTTGTTTCATCTAGTCCAACCTATAATAGCAGCCAAAACTGTTTCATTATGACAAAATATTAACCAATCTTGTACGGCAAATTCATTCGCAGCCTTTAAGCAGGGCAATCAATTGTAAAGATTGTTTCACATATTTGTTTTTTTTTTTTAATTTTTTTTATTTAACCAGTCTGATCTATAAAGAGAAGAGAAAGGGACATTTGAGAATTGCAATAATTCTGTCCACAAAGTCAAAAGGATATTTCCACTGGATCCCCCTGCTGATGATTTGCTGCCATGTGCTTGATTTAGGCCTTAAAAAAGTTGGTTTAGTCTGCACGTCTATTTTTTGACCCCTTGTGGTCTCCAACCCAAATTTTGGTGTTATTTTGTTAGCATTTAATATTAACCACGAATATGTGACGAATCTAATGGACACCAAAAATTTTCATCAATCGACAACGATATGTTATTGTATTTGCATCAACATATTATTGATACCCTTATCGCTTTAGGATGCAGATTATCTGCCCCATTTGTTTAATCTTGCATTCCATGTGACAATTTGAATTTTATTAATATAAATAGTCAATCTGTATCATGTTTTAACTCAAATGAAAAAATTAAGTGAAATAGGAAACAAGTCAAACATGTCGGGTAGAAAATTGCCCAAACTGTATTTTTAATGCATGGAACCTTTTAAATTGGTATTCAAATTGATAAATTATTGCTGTAGTAATATAGTGTCTGTTATCTTAAGTTCTTAACACAGTTTCTACTTTCTATTTATAGAAAAACTAAAATATAGACAAATTTTTCTGGATCAACCCAACTTCACGCGGCCTACGTCTGTGCTAAAATTACGCGTTATGAACCATTACGCAACCGTTTCATCTTGCCACAAGTATAAACACAGGACAAAGTTATCATCTCTTCTAGAATGCTAATCTGATAAAAAGTTGTCTGAAAACAACACAAGAGAATTTCAACAATCCAACATTTTAAACCGACGATTATTAAAAATGGTAAATTCATATTGCAAAATTTGAGTGATATATGTACATCTTGAGTCAATATTTAGGTGACTATATGGTATTTCTTTTCATTGCCTGCCACCATGCCTAATATAACAATAAATAATATTCAACAAGAATAAAATTGAATAAACAAAATTTACTAAATGTGACAACCCAATCACCATGATGTAAGGATGACATAATGTCATTTACAATAGCATCTTTCTTTCTTTAATTCTATAAAGAGCTTGATGGTGGATTCTACTTGTTAATTATTTATAACAAATTTCCCACTAACTTTGCTGGCAGCCACAACAAAGATGGATGTCCCTATACTCCTTGCATTATCCTTTTACAAATCTCATACTATATTTTTTTTTAATAAAAAAAAATGAATAAAAAACACCAAAAAAAAACATTATCTTAAACTATATAGCAGCCTTGATCTTCACTTATCTGTACAGATGATATATGTTTCTACAAGGAGTTTGATATGTTGAGGCAAAATAGGAGAAACTTTCTTAGAAGTTCTCTTTGTGAAAGTCGAATTTGGTTGATGTCTTATGTGAGAAATCTGAAGCTAGTTGTTTTAGTTCTTTTGTTGGTGCTGGTGCTCCACAATAGAATACCCCTGCAGATTTTCATGAGACAATATTCAGATCACATCACATATGACATGATGCCAACATTCTATTTATGATACAATTTATTCATTACACGGTTCAAAAACACCGGTCTTTTTACCCGTTTTGACACCATTTTAACACAGGGAAACAACCCGAATCCAAGTTACCAGTGGTGTGTATATTTTTATAGTGATTATCAACGTGGTGAATGAACACTTGCAAGGATTACATAATCCTACCACATTTTGATCCTTAGTTTTATTTTTCTACCTTTTTTGGCATGATGCACCTTTCATTTTCAATATTGTTAATGAAGTTAGTTTATTAAAACTAAACGTTAAATAATCGCCATTATTATTGAATAAATTAGCAGCCACTATAATGGCTGTATTTTAGCTTTTAAGGACCTATCACCTATCAATATCATTTTCTTAATATCTAAACTTGGAGCTATTACAATAAACTATTTTTAGATTATAGGATATCCTTCTAGTTATGATACTGGTATGACCTCATAATAATTTGTCCTGTTAAGATATAGTTTGAAAGGGACTCTGATTCAGGAACTATAACGCGTTTTATGGTTTACTTAGGTGCTTAATATTCAAAATCCAACTTTAGTGATTATTGACAAACAAGGCCTTTAGGTTTATTTAGAGTCAATGCATAAATTGTCTAGTTTTAATCACTTTGTTCTTCTCAAAAAAAAAAAAAAAAAACCAAAACATATTTTTTATTCCTTAGGCCACCACTCCACAAATACAAGGCACTTTGAAATTTCCTAGTAGATGTCTATAAAGTTAAAAAGCATTTATCTTTGTAAATTCAATAGGGGAAAGCTAATTTAGGTTAGATAAACCTTAATATGCATATATGATTCTATAGCTATAAGCAGAGGTAGAAATTTCAGCCCATTTATTTATCCATGAGTTGGTTTTGGTTCTATTTATTGTAATGGGTCAAATGGGTAAAATAAGAAAAATCAAAAACCATGGGTCAAACAAGTTAAAATTTGCCCCAAGTGTATTTTTGATGCATACAACCTCCTAATTTATTATTTTAGAAAAAGATTATTGTTGTGATAATAATTTTTCATAATCATATTTAACGCATTAGTTATTTACTATGTCTTTCTTAAGAAATTGACAACAAATTGTTTCAGGTCAACATGACCCGAGACCAGTTACCCAACCCATCTATTTTTGCCATCTCTAGTTTAAGTAAAACAATTAGAATGAGTTAACATTAAGGACTGACCTATTCTGGAACCAGTATGATTAAGAGCAATCCGCTTGTAGACATTGCGCCAGTTGGGTTTTGCAAAATGAGACTTAACACGAGTACCCGAGACAACATCAACACCATTTTTGGCATGATTAAGTGACTGGAGCATAGTAATTAAGGCAGATCTTGCGTCACCTTCCTCATAAACACTTGTACAATAATTATGCATCTCTATAACACCATTTTTGTCCATTTCAGCAGCCTCATTCATAACACCTTTAAACCAATCAAATGAACCTTGTTCCCTAGTAACCCAATAGAAGTAAGCTCTTGTTGTTCTAAAGTTATTTGCACTTGTTGGCCCTGATTTAGTCTTTTGTAATGTGCCTCCATTCTCCAAGGCATTGTCTTCCTCTTCTTTGGCTTTCATGTTATTTACAATGTCTTTCACAATGCTGATCATAGGGGTCGCTCCAATTCCTAACCCCACTAGCAACACCACATCGTATTTTTTATAATCTTGTGCTGGTGCTCCATATGGACCATCAATCAATACTCTTGGGAAACTGTCACAAAATTTGATAAACTTATTTAGGAATTCATATCTAAGCTTTGAAGTACAGGTCAAAAATGGGTTCGAGTTGAAATGGGTAAAAACAGCCTGGGTCGGATTGAGCCGCAACACTTTGGGTCTGGTCCTTTTATTTTTTTCTCACAGTAATTCATGTCTTAGTGATGATTACAATAACTATATTACCTCATTAAATATGTAAATTTTGAATGAAACTATTTAGGAGATTGTATGAGCTAAAAATTGACTTTGAACAACTTTCGACCTGTTTGACCCATTTTCCTTTTTCCTTTTTAGCTAAATCTTTTATTTGACCCGTTTGAGATACAAAATGACCCATATCGACCCATTCATAAGTAACTGGGTAAAGTATCACATCTTCTATCTAAAGCATTGTCTAGTAAACTTGTACTTTTCAGCCAGCACTAGAATTTTTTCTTTATAAATGTTTTGTGTAAGGTCTAGGCGAAATACAGTTAGATCATACATGAAAAATAAAGTTTTCTATCTAAGTCACAACAAAATCTGTCATTATTGAAGAAAATGAAGTTTGATATTTCATATTTGTGTTCGGACCGGCGAATATATCCTCGCGTTTGGACCACAGATAAAAGTCCAAAGCCTATACATGATATTTGTGTTTTATCAACTTTTTTTCTAATCTGTTAGATGTCCCTGTTTGCATGATGTGGACAATATATTCATGTTATGAAACGCTTCACAGCTAAATGCTTTGATTCTATATTATTTTTTCCGATCATTTCTAAACAGTAACCATTGATATAAAATGAGTTTAATACTAATTTTATTAAACTAGCAATCACTTACTTTGGACTTCCTCCTTGGCTTTCAGCTCTAAGGAGCCCACTTTTTCCGTTACGTGGAGGCTGACATACCTACCAAAGACCAAAAGACACATGTTAGGTGATAATTAACCAACATACATGTCATGAAGGACCCATAATTACCAACTTTGATTACAAACAGTAAGAGTATATTTGGTTTGAGGGCATGAGTTTCATGGTGTTTGGGTATATTTGGTTTAAGGTTATGGTCAAGACCGACCGATAAAATCCTGTATCGGCGATACCCATATCAATTGTTGGGTTTAGGATCTCATTCCAATCCCGTTCCATTATGTTATCAAAAAACAAACACCCTCTAAGTAACACGTTGTGTACCTCTGAAAAGACTGTTTTTAGTTGCCTGGTCCAATCACCAAGAGTCCGAATATGAACGCTCAAGTAGTCATCTCCAGGGGCAGAAGTGATGGAAAATGGGTGCCTATGGATATGCATTGATAATTAAGTTAGTGGATTACATGATGTTTCCTTTTCATTTGGGTCATATCCAATAAGTTGCAAAATTAACTGAGTTTTATGGTACAACTCACCATTCAAATGGGGACACAGCGGCACAGTTGACAAACATGTATTGTCCACTCTTGTATTTGAAGCCTTGAGGCTTTGACATATGAAGTGCCAACACATTTCCCGGATAAACAGCCACCTTTAAATCATGAAAGCACTTTAGCATCTAATCTTTTGTATCAATGATTTGAAAAAAAAGAGGTGGCAAAACGGGTACGTATCGAAATGGGTTGGGTTGGGTTGGGTTGGATTTGACACTAGTTCATTAGTTATGATTAAAATACAACATTATCTATATATATATATATACGATCTAGAAGGTTATATTATATATATATTTTTAGTATGGGTGTAAACAGGCCAAGTCATGTTGGGTTGACCCAAAAACGATTTTTGTCCAATTTTAATATATTTTTATTAATAATATATGCACTAATTATCATTTACAATGATATGGCTACGAGGATAATCTAAACTTTCCAATCAAACGATTGTAGAACAATGATACAATAGCTACAGTTATAATCTAAAGTTAAATGGATTAAAAATACAACTTTAGAAAATTTAAACCTGTTTGGCTCATTTCACTGGTTCCCTTTGTAAAAAAGTGTATTTACCATTTTACCTTTACCCATATGAGAGAAAAAAATTAATCCAAATCGGCCCTTTCATGAGATAATTGGTTGAAATAGCTACTTCTAATTAAAAAGATCAAAGTTTAACCTGAGTCTAGGAATGTACCTTAAGTATCTTGACTGGCTTGACACTCGATCGAAACGCCCTTATTAATCTCTCACAAGCATACAGCAAGATTGGAATTGCTAAATACATCCATGTCTGCAGCCAAAAGAGTATTGTTTAGTGCTGGGATTACAAGTACAAATTTATACAACATTAACAGGAGAAAAACGTAGAGAAACTAACCGTCTTCTTGTACCATTCCTTGGTGAGGTAAAGTTTGATCCCGTGAACTATGAGCAACCCATATACAATAACAAAGAGATGGTGGGAATACCAAAATGCATTAAACCCTGTTAGTTTCTTTAGGAATGTTGGTAGGTTCAGCTTGCCTCGTCGTAGCCATGGGGTTGCTAGCGTAAAAGCTATTGTCATTAGTACTACCATTGTAATTCCTGTATACCCTTCTGCTTCCTTCACAAAATGCCAGTAATTTTTGGCTTGATCCCCAAAGTATTGTTGCATCGGCTCATACTCTTTCTCTGTTGCGTGAATTAGTCGAGGGAAGTCACATGTTAAATGAGAAATGGCATGTAACCCAACTCCAATACTAATCGCCACTGCAATCACCTATAAGAATATGGTACCGAAAAGAGTTTAGTAACTACAACATCCTAAGAAACCTTCCAAATTTAAAGGCTGCTTGGATGCACATTCTGAGACCGACTATGTGATATTGAATATGGGGAACATGACCCTTAAATAATCATATGATCATAAGCATCAGAATCCGTTTACCAAACACCCCCTTAGCATTCAAAACATATTTCAAATGCGAGAATAGTAAACTTACTTTGTGAAAATTGAGATTGTCATCAAATGGAACCGCCACACCCAACCGGGTCTTGTTCCTCAACCACGTAATTGTGTTTCGACAAACAGGTAACAATATAATGGCCATATTTAACTTTAATGTCTCTGCTGCTCCTTTAGCGATACATACACATGGCCCCAATACCTTATACACCGCTCTATCTTTGTATTGAATATATTTCCATGTAAACAGACCAGCCATCACCCCTATCCAAAGTACAAGGATCCAACATCTCTTCCAATTATCCTGTAAAAAGAACTTAAAATCTTCATACCATCTTCTTATCGGATTCCCATAATGCGTCTTTTTTAGCTTTTGGCTCAACATTTGGCTCAAGTTTTTGCTTTCTCCTCTCACGCTATGTGTCGGCGCTTGTAACAATAGCATCTCCAAGTTCTCAATCTGTTTAAAGTTAATAGTTAAACGTTAAACACTCTTTTCCGACCAAATTCTACCTAATGTAGCTGTATATATATATATATATATATATATAACTTACCATAATGTAACCTTGGTTGTCAGGGTCTAGTTCTTCCATGATCAAGGCTGCATATTCATCTGCTTGTTTTTGTATATTAGACAACTTGTTGGCTGATGCACTCAAGCTAATAATCTACATCACATGGGTATCAATAATTAATGATCATTAAGACAAATTTATTCTTATCTTCCACTAACCACCCTTTTATTGATGAAAATTTGTAGCAATAATATACTGTACAAGTAGTACTAATAATCTATACAGATTTATAATAGCAAGATCTATGAAGAAAGAAAAAGTTACATTGAGCTGGGTCAGCTTGGGTTGGTCAGCTTAGACTGGGTCAGCTTTAAAAAAAATCCAAAACAGCAGCCACAACTAAAAGGAAAAACCACCGTAGAATTAAAACGGCAGGTGGTCATTAGTACTTTTGGAGACCTTTCACGATTCAAGATTGCACAGAATTCATCAGCATCATTGCCAGCAAAAAGCTGCAAATACATACATAGGTAAAATCAAATTTACATTCTAACCCAAAGAACTACTCTATAATATAAACGATATCAATGACATGCCCATATAGTGTGGACTGAGATAAAAAGAAATAAGATACCTCTTCATCGTCAGGCTTGTAAACAGTTTCTCAAGCGTTCGTGGAATCTTCCTGGGCGGAAGCTGCAAAAGTACAGATTCACATTAATGCAAGTCACATTGTCATCAAAAACAAATTGTACAAACAGATTCCACAAATCAAAATTAGCTTGAGCTATGTAAGAATGAGGCAGATGAGGTATGTAAGAATTGGAAAAAGGCTGGTCCTATGTGTTAGTTTTGGCCCATTTATTTATAACTGAGTTGATTTGCATCATGTTGTATGTTAATGCCTTAATGGGTCAAACGTGCTAAGCTAACAGATTTATTTAACTAAAAAGGATAGATGTCAAAGTGTTTGATGTTGGAATAATAATGACTCGTATTGAAAGAATAATGAAAACATGATAATAATAAACTTACCCAACAAACCTGTGGATCCTGAAAGATGATTTAG
>JAOEHQ010027973.1:0-13612 GCA_025447715.1 Asclepias incarnata
CGCATTACTTCTTGTAATTCTTTTTATTCATTTAATAAAGAATTCCCATTGAAAATTAACGTGTGTTCTTAATTTTCTTTTAAGTTGTTGTTTACGTGTTTAAATACATAGACTAAACGATCCGGACCAACATTAATATTAATATAATAAATATAAGATATATATGCATACGCCACTGGGCTGTTTTGATGTGAACGATAGTGACAATGACCATTTTAAGTTGTTAATACGTGCTTTTTTTTGTAGATGCTAATAATCTAATTGTCGTCTTTGCATCTAAAATGAGGGTTATGGGGATTAAACGGGTAGGTTGACTATATAAATCTGTATTATATCATGTAAGAGGTTTCATATGGTCAAATAGTTGTTGTATTTGATTTATGATGTTTTTGACGTGATTATGTGATGTTTGGCATCATAGAGATGTTTCTTCATATATTTATATTAAGATTACAGTTTTTGTTTGTTTCTTCTTATTATCTTTCGGGAACATCAAACTCGGTTTGAGGTTTCGGTTAAATTGGCAATGGTTATCGTTATACCTTCTGCTTAAAATCACGGTTTTGTTCTTATATATTTGTTTATATTTATATATGTAACTCGTAAGCACATATAAAAGATTACATATTTCAGTTTGCACATAGTTTTTCATATGTTTTTTTACTTTTGTATTGAAGATAAACATGTTCAAATAATTTGTTCAAATATATTTAGAATTTATAAAATTTATAATTCTTTGATCTATAAATTATTTAAAATATGGTTGTTTACTTGCGTTTAGTTTGAGCAACTAATACTATAAATGTTAATAATCATATCATATCAAGCGGAACATATAATCTTACGTCTACCTATCTATATAAATATCTATATAAAGTATTAACTTAATACTTTATATGACTTTAGTTGTACACTTGTGATGAAATGAAACACAGTCAAAGTCAAATGGGACTTTAAAGCTTTCACAAAAGGCAAAAGATGGCTTATTTGACCCTACCCCCACCTCCCAATTAATCTATTCATTTAATTTAATCAAAACATCATTTAGAATTAGAAGAAAACCCGGCGCCAGCAAAAGATTTTTTGACAGTTCAAAAAAAAAATAATAATAATAAAAATAGAAGAAAAGATTAGGCTAAGTTCTCCGGTCTCCACAACGTCTATTTTCTCAAGTATTTTCTGTCCGGTTTTTAAAGAAAGAGGTTGACATGAAAATTTTATGGGACTATTTTCTAGAGAAAACACTAACTATTTCTTTATGAGAAAAAGGTAGAAAACGATGGACTGGCATGTAGGATTTAAAAATAGTAATAATAAATTTATTTTTTTGTTTGAGAAAGTGGTATGATTGGTAGTGATATTTTAATTGGATTTTTTAACTTGTTTCTATCTCTATTCCCATATAAAACAAATGGGGTGTTAAAATTTTCAACTTTAAACCTTTGATATGACGAAAATACCCTGCTCTTTCTACTTCCCTCTCAAACCACTCCCATGATTTACCCAAATTACCCTAAACATTTTCCACCCCACACAACTCTCGTAAACCCTACCCACCCATTTCTCATATCGCTTTCACACACAAAATCAAGCCCTCAATAATCCCCCATCACCACTGCATCCACCACATCGTTGACGATCGCCACCATCACACCGCCGGCCCTATGACCATCGCCATCTCCACTCAGTCGCTGTCACTCTATTCTCTTACCTGCGCCGCCACCACCATTCTTGATTCATTATCTTTTATCTTCTGAAATCATTCATTCTTGATTCACCACCCTCATCAATTTATATTCTTTAATTTTGTTCTATTTTAATATATATTTTTAAATATGATTGTTTAAGGTTGATGTTAATTGCAGGTCAATCTTCGAATCGTTATGGATCAAGGATCTTTATGGATATATAATGCAGTAACACTTTTGTTGAGATTGAGTTGGGTAAATTTTCATTCTTTGTTCTATTTGTTTTTTCCTGTATATCTTTTCTTTAATTTTAGGGGTTTTTTGTGATTGTTTTTTTTGGGTTTTATCGTTTTCTTCCTACATTTCCATAACCCTAATTGTCAGTTAACTTGCTAAATTGGTAAACAATTATTCATGTAAGATGACTTTGATATGCCTTTTCGTTTTTGAGACTATATCAAACGAATTTTGGTTTAAATACGATGGAGGAGACTCAGGTATGTTCAACAATCATCGATTTGCTTTAAATTTTATTTTTCAAATTGAATGTGTTGTTGATATTCTATTTTTTGTATAGATATTCTGCTGTAAATTGATATTTCATATATTTTGGTAAGGATTTATTAATGTTTATCAATGATGCCACTGATATGTCACCCATATAATTTTAGGCACTTTATCATGCTCTTCCGTTGAACTACATCATTGCTTCTACACTTCAAAGCAAGCTTGGTGGAGAGGCACTATACATATATTTAATATTGAGATGAAATGAAATCTCATTAGATGCCTGAGCAGGTGATTTTTTTTGCAACTTGTAATTTAATGGTTGCACCCTCTCGGACAGACTGCTGCAAGTTACACAAAGATAGACAAAAGGTTGCAGGTTTGTTTACCCACATGTTTCTTCCTTTTCACCATGAGAAAAGTTACCCATGTAATTTTGACTCGCTCTAAAGGGCACTTTTGGGGATCAATATAAGCTTTTCCTTCTGATAAATCCTGAGGATGATAAACCTGTGGCAGTTGCGGTTCCAAGAAAGACCTTACAACCTGAAACCACTGGTATTATGTAGATATTAACAAGTCTAAACTTTTTGTATTTGTATAAAGATAATCCTCTTTTAGACGCATATTATAATTTGGTATGTTTTTTAGGTTTTTTTTTTGTTGCATACTTTGAGGTGGTCAGTTGAGATTGCTTTTTTTAGACCAATTTATGAGTTTGTGATTAATGATTAATTAAGAAATGGTGGGATTTTTGGTACAAACTTAGTAGATGTGAGGCAAAAGATGGTTCACCATTCTTGGTAATGATTTATTTGAGCTGACTAATATTCGTGAACATGGGGATGCCGGTGAAGTTTGGTACATTATTCATGACTTACTAGCTTTATCTTATATGTTTTCTTGCTTTATTACGGTTAATGCCTTCTTTAGGCAGATGATGTCTAGCATCTTAACAACTATAAAAACTTAAATAATGTCGATTAGGGATTTTGAGTTTGTGTCTTTTACAACAGCGATATGAAACTTAGTAGATGTGAGGCAAGGATAAATTTAAAATGCAAGAATACTAGAAATGAGTTTTGTATAAGATCGACACATTTTTCTATCTTCCAAACTACTTTATTTGAAAGGCATCTCTTTTGGCTGCCAGAAACAAGATAGAAAGCATTCAAATTGCTTTATGCCCTAAAGTTTCTTGGAGTGAATCCAGTAATGCTGGGGTTGTACAGATTCAATGTACTCTGATCTCTGTTCTACTTTTGGTGACAGGTTAGTTTTTCTTGCCATTTGTATTGCAATATTAAATATTAATTTGTTTTGTTCCTACTTAGAATTACCATTAAAGTTGGTTATGACCAAAATAGTCATTGGTCAATCAGTTACTATGAGGCGTGTGGTTCCTATTTTGGGTGTTCCAGATGGCAAGAAGAGATCGTAATTGTAGTATAGATAATACCCGTGTAATGATGCAGGACAAATAATTTATACATTTCATAAAAAAATTTGCGACATTGGATGGTTTTTGGTGGTGGCTGTCATGCAATTGTATCCCTTGATATGCCAGTTTCATAGATAAACCTACTTTCAGGGTATGATTACCTAAGTAACTTGAAAATGCTTTTGTATTGATCACTTTTGATTCGACTCATATGGTTCTTTTTTGCATAGAATATGCTGCCATTTGACTTTCTATTGGTGTTCCAAGTACACAAACCCCGGGCAATATGATGGAGAATTTATCGTTACTGCAACCAAAACAGATGCAGAGTGATGGCCTTCCTCTTTTTCCAGTTAAGTATTAGTTTTTAAATGCTAAGCTATTATTTGTTTACATACCTATATGGAACTTAACGTATATTCTGGTTGCTAATGGTAATCATTGCTTTAAAGTTTATACCTCTTTTGTATCTATCCATGTTAACTCAGTTTGATTATTTGCATATCTGCGGCACAATTTCTTAATAAATCTGAGTATTCTAATGTACTCGGCTATGGCACAACACCAACATGGAAAATGGGGCATTGGAATGATGGTGATGTACTTATGGATGTCTTTCGTCAAGCTGGGTGTACCTCTGCTACAAATGATGGTGATCTACTTATGTTGACCATGGTAACCGTATATTTTGGTTGGTGCTTTTGTGGAATTATGTTCATGGATTACTGTAATAGAAGTAGGAATTTGGAATGGATACAATAGATGGAGCATATTGGTTTTGGAGTTGACTTTGTAATGTTTGAAGATGGGGCATATTGGAATAAATACAACATATTGGGCATATTGGTTTTGGTGAGGACTTGGACACAAATCACCTGGATGTGGAATCAATTCATTATTTGAACATATGTGGCAAATAATGGTGGACAATTCTTTGTTATATCTTCAACTCTTCATGGCTTTTTATAAAAAAAAATTATTTTACCGCCGCAACGCGCGGGCATCCTTCTAGTATAGATTAAAAAAGATAGAATCATTCCATAAATTAAACTTTAGATTAAAGTTATATACATTTTCATAGACTTGGGCTGAATTTATTCACAAATTCTATCATGCTCAATATTTTCTCAACAGCGAATACATATATTAATTGCGTCGATCTCCAATTGTATGATAGAATTGAAGTCTCTAAAACAGTAAAATTAACCTACTGTATTATATTAGTTATCGTTCATTGGCGGATTTCGATTCTAAAGGTGAATGTATATGTTTTTGAATGAAAAAATAGCAAATTAATAGAAATTACATCGACGCTAACATATATGACAATATCGATTAAACTGCAAGTTATATAATTAAACTCAAAATCTCGTCAATTAACCAACCTTAATTAAAATTCATTACCAGACTAATTAAAATCAAACATGAACATGAACATGTGAATGTACGTGAAAGTGAAAATCTAACAGATCGATGAATTGAAGGTGAAATCCTAAGATCTAAATCGTCCAATCACTATATCGTTAATAACTTGATAGAAAGCATTGATCGAACACGGGTAATTTAAAATCAACCATGACTCTGACGCCAGCTAAGACGTAACCTACTGAAACCTCAAATTAACCTAACAATTATGGCCGCTAAGATCCGACTGAGTGGTGACACTGCAAAAAGGGAAGGTTGGAGTGACAAATTACCAATGAGTGTATGAATTAATTGAAACGACCCCCGTTGAACAACCGGTCACGTACGACCCTTAACCATACTAATTAAAAGCCATATATTAAAATTGCATGAGCCCTTGCTCGCTCCTTCGGCGTTCGCACCCTCGATCCCTCTCCAGTAACTCCCCTCACCCCACCTCTCATGCCCTTAATTAAGATCACACAACATCCGGAGTACGTAACTTAATTGTAAATGCCTCACCCACGTGCGTCTTGATCATCTCACATGGTGATCGAATACATCACCAATTAATACGGCCATATACGTACTCTAATATCCCCTTTTACAATAAAGGTAATCAATATATATATATATATATACATGTTTACGTACAAGCCTCACGTACGGCTGTAATATTATACATGTTTTTTGTAGTTGTAATCTACTACTATACACGTACTCTCGATCGATCAATAGTAATAAAATTAATGTTTCCTCCAGACCGGCCGGCTGTCCTTCGATATGATCTAACTTATAAATAATACACTTTGGAAATTAAATTAACTCATTTTTATAGATTGGAAAACTTCTAATTAATTGTGTTTTAATATTTTAACTGAAATGAAAACATTTGAACACGTTAGGTTTTGCTTATTTAAATGGTTACGTACAGTACACAATTAATTTGTGACGTTCTTAAATCCACACCAATATTATATATATAGGCTATTGGCTATATATTTGATGTTTTGGTTGAAAAAACCAAGTAGAAAATCATGACAAGAGGAAATATACAAGCATAAGTTCTTTTATTATTAATTAATTAATTAATAGAATTATATAAATTCATAGTGTGCAAAACTCGAAATGATTATTGTATCTCTAGACAGATATTCAAATACTTGAATCGTGCTAATTTGAATCTTCGATAATTTCCATCAACTTAGTATTCTTGTTTATAAGTGTGTATGTATGTTTCTAATTATTACTTTAATTTACATTCGTGTTAATGTACATATTTCCAAACAATTGAAAACCATCTTTAAGTGAAAATCTCCTAAAAGTACTTGAATTATACAACTATATTAAAAGTTAAGTTGTATGACCGGGGATAATCCAAATGAGTTCTGGTAAATTTGGTTCTTGGTTCGAAATAGTGTAAAAAAAAAATGCTAGCTTTTTATATATATATCCCGATCATGTTTGGATCAAAACCAATTCGCTCTAGCTCGCTCTTAAAGGGAAAAAATACGTCAATCTTTGAAAACTCCTAACTTTTGTATGCATATATATATGTCTCAATCACAATCCGTTTAAACCAAACCAAACCAAACCAGATTGAAAACCGAAAGTAAACCTCTATCAATTCAATGATCAGCACCCACCAAGAAGAGGACACCTTGCTAGCTAGGGTTAGTTATAGTACTAGCTAGTAAAAAGTTGGCCAAGTGGAAATTCAGGAAAGATCGAAGAATGCATGATTGGATTGAATTGGATTGGATTGGATTGGGGTAAAGTGAAGTTCCTTTAATCCTTTTCATGGGGTGCAAGGTGCACCACAATTCACGTGGTCATTAAGGGCAGCGACCAAAGGGAGCCAACTATATGTCGTTAGCCAGGGCAAAATTAACAGGAGGTGAGGTAGTTGTCATTTGAACAATTAACGTACACCATATAAATATGACGGGGGGAGTTGTACAACAATCACTATGGGTGCTTTGCGGGTCCCTTGGTTTCATGAATCGTCTATTTGTACCATCCAGAGACTTCCTTGGATAATTAAATTTTTCTGTTGTTAATTTTGCACTTTCTGCCAAATACTTTCTTTTCGTATTTATTGCTCGTGCTTTTTAGTTTATGGTTTAAAATTTTATTTTTTTATTATTATTTTTTTAACAGTAAATTTGAGCACAACGGCATGTCTTTTTATATACCCAATTTCAAATCCAGATAAAATCCATTTTGGGAAAACTGTCTCCATTATTGGCAACATTTTACTCACACAAGGAGTTAAACCAAGACCTTAAGCTCCCAAGTCCCCTAAATATCCAATCCACCTAATGATGGTTGGTTAAAAAAAAAAAAATCTCTTCTTTTCCTCCAAATCATTCGTTTATTCCAATTTTCTTTTCATTAAATTATACCAGGTGGTATGCATTAGAATATGAGTGGTCCTTAAACTTATATTGACTGTTTTAGTTTGAACAATTTTAATTTTTTTTTATTTACATGCGGGTTCCTAAAACTTGAAAACTATGTCACTAGATAGCGTCTTAATTAAACCAATGTTTTTTTTTAAATGTGTGATAACACATCAATTTATAAGTTGCGGATTCTAATTTCATAATACTTTGAAAATATGTGCGTGTGATTAATTTATAAGTTGTGGGTCTAATTCCATAATACTTTGTAAATATGTATGTGTGGAATAATGTGGATTTATGTAGTCGTTGTTCCAAAATGAAAAAGAAAAAAAATAATAAAAAAATGCAGTGACTAATTAGACCTCTCCCAATGCATCTCATTGTTTCTTTCATCAATTAATGTCATGTCAGTAATTTTTTACTAACACACAATTGACACTCCCCTGCCAATTGGGCTTCATTACCTCCTTCATCATTTTAATTTTACATTTATTAAACACAATAATTTAAAAAACATATATTTATAAAAATAATAACATTACACATAATAATAACACGGGCTCGGATATGTTTACAAAGAGATCTAGTTACAGATTATCCGTCATGGTTGCAATTTATCAAAGGTTGCAATGTGTTGAACTTTACCATCCATTGATTTTTCCTTGCCAAGATACGGATCTATCTCTAAAAACTTGTCCCATTTCGAATTTAGATCTATCATCAAGATCAGATCTCCCCATTTCGATCTTAGATCTATCATCACTGCCTCTTTCTAGATCATGCCGGAAAAATAACGATAAAAAAGCCAGAATAAAACGGATCAGAAAATCATCGAAGTCCCAAGATGGTGGTTGAGAGAAAAAATAAACACAAACCCACTTTCCTCATCACCAACTCATCGCTCAACCAAATGAGTCAAACCGATGGCATGGTGCCAATTACGTCGATTTAGTTGGCCATCCGATGAGGACAACCAATATATGTGACCATTGGGAGAGGCCTTAATATATGAAATAAAAGGAATATAGTATTCTTTTAATTTTACTTTCAATATGTGGCGATATTATTTATATCCTCTCAATCTTCATAAAAGGAGCCGCCGTTTTGTTAACAATAATAAATATCTATTGTTGGTTATTTATGCTCCATAAAATGTATTCAAAAGTCAAGACAAACGTTGTTATTAATAAAAACTAAATATGATGAAACCGCAGTGAAACACGAGTAAGTTTTCTTGTTATATTCAACTTAGATTATTGCACTTCCCTCCTTTTCAATACAATTGTATGATACTTAAATTAACATTTTCTAATGCTTGTTCTTGTTTTTAAATGCTGAAAAGTAAATTCTACTTGTCAAACCACTTTTTTTAACGATTGTTTTTATCCATAACTATCCGACTACAACAAAAATGTCATTTGTTAACGTTTTCACGTTTTTAAAAAGTGTGAAGAACTTCGTTAATTTGTTCATACATGAAAGTATATAAAAAACAATTCACATTAGAGAGAGTAAATTTTTTGAAAAATCATAATTTTATCACACTTGTATATGTGGGGGAAAAAGGTTAACACTTTTTAATGTGTAAAAATATATCAATTATTCACCCTTAAATGTATGGAAGTTAATTTGTAATACCAAAATTCTTTACATAAGAGGAAACGTGAAGAAATTGGGTGTTACTAATTGATTTTCACACTTTCAATTGTGAAAGTGTTTGACATTTGTTCACACAAAGTGTGAGAATGTTTGACCTTTTTTTCACATAGATAAGTGTGAAAAAATTTATAATTTTACATATTTTCAACTGTGAACAAATGAACAAATTTCTTCATATTTTTTTAAAAGTTAAATGACATTTTTGTTGTAGTGTCCGTATATATCTATAATAGTTTAAAAAGAGATAATGTATAAGGAAGTCACCTAATTATCAAGTTTGTTTCTTTTAGGCCACTCAGTTATTACAATTTTCTTATAACCTGTCAAAGTTTCAATTTCGTTTCACTTTTACCAATTTAGACATAAGTTATATCAAAATTTTGTGAAATGGTAAAAGTATCTTTACTTTTAAGACAAAAAAAAGTCTGACATTGTCAGCTTTAATAAAAAAAAATATAAAATAAATTATTATTTTTTTGGTAGTTCTAACAGGACCCATATATAACCTTTTTTTATAGATACCAAAAATTTTTGTTAGGGATACCAAAAACAACTTTCTGTGTGCATTTGGGACCACATGTTAGACTTTTTAAAAGGTAAAAGAAAGAAAGAAACAAAACAGACGTGCATTTGTACTCCCCATGGCCCCATATATAACCTTTTTTTCTAAAACAAAAACTCATTTTCCCAACCCTAACCCACCCGAGCCGCCTCCTCTCTCTCAACTTAAGCCCCCTTCTTTCTCACCACCACCACCAACAACAGGTAAATCGGAAATCGGAAAAAAGTGGTGCCCCCTTCTTTTTCAATCAAACGTAAATCGGAAAAAGGTTTAAAAAAAAAGAAAAAAAAAGTAGATCGGAAATCAAAAGGTGGTGCCGCCGGATTCTCCCAACCCTAAGCCACCCCAGCCGTCGGCGGTTTTTCCGGCCACTTTCGGCTTTCAAAAGGGGATTTTCGGTGATGCGGTTGTCTTTGCGGCCACCGTCGACATCTCTTTCTTTCCGGCCACCGTCATCTCTTTCTTTTCGACGGAAAACGGTCGCTGTAGGTGGTGGTCGGAGGTTGATTTGAGCTTCGTTTGTTTATTTGGTGGTGGCTGTAGGTGGTCGGATTTGAGCTTCGTTTGTTTATACGGTCGCTGTAGGTGGTGGTCGGAGGTTGATTTCTGTTTGTATTTTTGTTTGCCGGAACTTTGCCGGAATTATTGTTATTATTGGAGATCAATGAAGCTAAAATCTGCCGGAAAATGCTTTCCACCGGGGTTCAGATTTAATCGCACAGGGAAACAAAAACACAATTATGTTATTGATGTTGTCATGGAATATTTTATGAGGAGGAGAGTAAAAAATAGACAAAAAAAAAAAGTAGACAAAAAAAAGTCTGACATTGTCAGCTTTAATAAAAAAAATATAAAATAAATTATTATTTTTTTGGTAGCTCTAACAGGACCCAACTTAGAATTATAATATCAATTATGTCTATTATTAAGGTACTAAGTTGACGAATATTCTCTTCTCATTAATTGTATAAAAGGTTTATACATTTTAATTCTAATCTATGTTATTATGAGGAAATAAAGAGATGACAATTTTATAATTTAAATAAATTTGTATAAGTTTTTTGGTCGGAATCAGTAAGAAAGAAATAAAATACATACTTGAGTGGCTTATAAGTAAACTTTTATAGTTAAGTGGCCTAAAAGAAAAAAAAAAATAGACATTTGGGTGGCTTACACATGCATTATCCTTTTAAAAAAAAAAATTCCCCACTCCCTTGATGAAAAGTTGAAAATTTCTATATGCAAAATTACTATTTTATTCTTAATGAGTTAATTTACATAACCAGTCATTTATCTTTTAAAATATTTCCACTACCCTCTTTACATAAATTACCTTTATATCAATTACCTACACCACTCAACGCTGCCGCCGCCACCAACACCAACAGTCGCCGCCACCACTACACCGCTACCGCTACCATTATCGTCGCATCGCGCGGGTACTTTTCTAGTGCATTATGAAAAATATGAATATTAGGTTTATATACAGTGTGCTAGTGTGGTACATATACAAAAGAGATTGAATACGAGAGTGATTATGACTTGTGGTGAAGTAGAAATATAGATGTTACTTGTAGGCGGGTATGAGATAACAATTAATGAGCACAACGGTAATGAAATGATATAAACAAGATTGTGGTGTTAACGAGGCATAGATCAATTGAAAAAATGCCTGAGGATTGTGTGGATTTTTTTTTTTGTTTTATCTACATGTTTTGAGTTTGATTCTTTGGAGTGACAAGTCTATGGAGTTTTTTCTCTAAATTTCCTGGTTGGATACTTTGCATGTCCAGACCAAAATCTAATGTTAAAAAAAATAAAATTGTGGCCGATAAAATAAAAATGGAGTTTAATGAGAAATTCGAATATAAGTAATAAGACAATAAGTTGTAAAGTCAAAATTATGATCCTGGAAGTTTTGAAATTTTTTTCTTAAAAATAAAAGTGAATTAAGCTCTAAACTCCAAACATTAAAGTGATTCTCATTTAACTTTTTCATTTTTTAAATAAGTTTTTGTTTATTTATATTTTTTCAACGACAAATTATCCTACCTTTATAACAAAACTACACGAATGCATAGGATAAAACTCAAGACTTTTAAAAATATCCCAAATACCCCTCATACACCCACCCACCCATGACCCACCCCCACAAATGTGGGGAGTGAGACTCAAACCTAGTCATGGACATGAGACCGTCCCGGTCCCGTACCGGTACTGATCCCGATGGTGCTAGTCCAAAAAATCGCCAAAATTAGATACCTGTTCCGGTCTTATATGAACCGGTACCGGTATTTCCTGACGGTACTGGGATATTCTCGATACCATCTCGGTACCAATCCCGCGAACTACCAAAAATGATAATCAGTCCCGGTCCCATATGAAATTCAATACCGGGACCGGGACAGGATCGGGACTTGGGATTTCTTGCTCATCCCTACTCAAACCCGGGTGAAAACCTCCAAGGTCTAAGACCTTACCATTAATGGGTCACCAACCCTATTATCAATAATTTTTTATTATTAATTTTAAATCAGTTATAGTTTTAATTCCTTATATCTATACTTCTATACTACTATATAAAGATTACACCATCCTGTTAAAAAGTTACAAATTTGGGATATGAAAAATACGCATATTATCCCTACTTATCTATTTACACCATATATCCTTTATTTCTTAAAATATCTACACTACTCCCTTTAATCAATTATTTTTACACCAACTACCTACACCACTCGACGGGACCGCCACCACCAGCAGTCGTCGTCGTCACCACACCGTCGCCACCACACCGTCGCCGCCGTCACCGCCACTGCATTGCGCGGGTACCCCTCTAGTTAATATTAATATTCGGAAAATGCTAAATACAGCCCTAAGGGTTGTAGTTAAAGTGCATAAAAATATTATACCTTTCAATATCAAAAGCTCACCCCTGAATTTTATGGTAAGAGTACAATTATATTAAGCACGTTAACTACAGTCCCTAAGGTTGTATTTAGCAATACCCTGATTATTATAACATTTGTGTTATTAACTTGGTATTTCAAACTTTCTAGTATTTATCTCTCAAACGATAACCGATTGAAAGTTGGATTTTCATCATGTTTTAAATGACTGGCTGTCTGGCTCGATCTGATGAGAATAGCCCCATGACTTTGTTAATTTGACAAAAATATTACCGTCTCTGAAGATTTATGGACCTAGGCCGAGCAAAAAAAAAAAGGCCCGAAGGATAGGTACAACAAGTTATATTGTATTAACTAATCTAAAAACAACGATAAATATTATATCAATAAACATAGCACTCGCTTGAGACTCTCATTTCTTCATCTAGTTTTTTATTTTTACGTTTTTGACTCCCGAATAGTTGTTTATGAGGCATAATTTCAAAAAATCAAATCCAAATATGAAGTGATTAGTAACATGAGATTTAATCTAAGTTCTAAAATTAACAATCAAAGATTAAACTTTAAGTTAAAACCATTAGCAAATCAAAGTTCAAAACACCCAATTCTATATTTAAGTTATATCAATTAACATAATCCACATTATTATATTATATATAGTAACATCAAAAATTTAAATATACAAATAAAACTAAATAAATAAAAAGCAAAACTTGAAATTTAAAGAAAAATATTTACAGATATAAAATCAAACAATAACATAAAGAATAATAAACAATTTAAAGTTATAAAACAAAATAAAATCTAACAATTTAGAAATACAAAATTCTAAATTAAATAAAAAAACAAACGTTCAATAAATAATTAAATACATAATAAAACATGCTAGTTTAAATAAATAAAAGTATATTATTTAATTGTTAGACTGCATAGAGAGATTAGAAAAAAATAAAAAATGCTTGTTGTGTTACCTAGGTGACTTTGACAATTCACAGTGCTGCAGGCGGTGACTTATCTATATTTATTATTTATTATTT
>JAOEHQ010027984.1:0-13608 GCA_025447715.1 Asclepias incarnata
GAGTGTTTGTGTGTGTTTTTGGAGTGATAGGTGGTGGAGTGTGTGAATGACCAAAAAGAGATGGGGGTGATTATGGTGCAGGACTTTTGTCCACCAACTATAATACTTCTCATTTTTATTTTAAAAACAAAATAAAGTAAGGTAAATAAATACCATGTAAATACTAGATGTATTTATTTATGTCACCATATTTATTCATTGGCAAGTTTTATAAAGGGTATAATGATAGTTTGGCATTCCGTTAGTTACTAAGTGTTAAATGTTTATTATTTTAAAGGTTAAGTTCCGAATTTATAAAATAAATTCGAGAATTGGTTACGCGTTTCAATACGACGGTACGTTTAAATAAAATAAATTAAGTTAAACGTATAAATATACGGTGATATACGAATATACGTATATTAAAAATACGAAATGTTACAGAGTATGAATTGAAGCCGCCATATTGTTCGCATTGTAAATTATTTGGCCATGAAAACAATGGCTGCCCGGTGAAACCAAAGGTGCATACTGATAGTGCGAAAGCTGGTGACTTTATTCCTGTTGTTCGAAAGAAAGATAAAAATAAGGGTAAACAAGCTGAGGGTATAAAGCTATCCAAGCCTAAACCTCAATTTGTATATCGCCCTAAAGGAGCTTCTATTCAGCCTCAGCCTAGGCCTGAACCGAAACATGTTGCTTCTTCTGGGCCGAGTTCTTCTAAACAGGGTGTTGGGATTTCAACTAGTAATTCTTTTTCGGTTTTAGATAGTGGAGGTAATGAAGATGGAGATGATCCTGGTCTCAAACAGAAAAATGATACTGGATTGGGGCGTGATCCTTCTTTAGCTGCTGAGATTTTGGATAGTGATGATGAAGAGGTGGTGTTTGATGAATCTGACTCAACATTAAAATCTAATACAGGGGCAAGCACTCCTGAGTTTGTGGTTCATCATGTATAACATCGCATCTTGGAATATTAGGGGGCTTAATAAATCCCCCAAGCAACAGGAGGTTCGGCAGATTGTATCAGAGAATAATCTTTGTGTTTGTGCTATTCTGGAATCTCATGTTGGTGTGACTAAAATTGAGGATTTGTGTTCTAAGGTTTTTGCTAGATGGAGTTGGGTTTCTAATGTACAGCTGTGTAATAAAGGGTCGAGGATAATTTTGGGATGGGATCCAAATTGTGTTGATTTAATGGTCCTTTCTATGTCCGACCAAGTTATTCATGCACAGGTTATGCTCAAGGATGATCACAAAGCTGTTTTTTGTTCTTTTGTCTACGCTCATAATCACTATATCCATCGTCGAATCTTATGGCAGAACTTGGGTTTGCATAAAGCTTTTGTTCACGATAGGCCTTGGTGTATTTTGGGTGATTTTAATGCGGCAATTTACTTAGATGATCGATCAATCAGCAGTTCTAATATGGATATTGGTATGAGGGAGTTTAGTGAATGTCTAAGACGCTCTTGAAATCAATGATGTTAAACGAGTGGGATTACACTTTACATGGAATCAGAAGCCTAGTGGAGGTGATGGGTTACTCAAAAAAATTGATCGTATAATGGCTAATATCGGTTTTCAAGATGAGTTTGCTGGTGCCGTTGCATTATTTCAACCGTATCGTATTTCTGATCATTCACCGGCAATCCTGCGCCTTCCTAGAACGACTAAATATGTTCCAAGACCATTTAAATTTTCCAATGTTTTAATTCATAACACTAATTTTCAACAGGTGGTCAGTTCGAATTGGAAAAATGAGGGTACTGGTTTTCATATGTTTCAGGTTGTACAAAAGCTTAAGGGGTTAAAAAAACCACTCCGAAAGCTGATGTATGACAAAGGGAATTTGCATCAGAATGTGGTTTCTCTCAGACACGAATTAGACGAGGTTTAAAAAGCTCTTGATCTTGATCCGTCTAATGCTGAAATTCGTGATGAACAGGTTGCTTATTTACATGCTTATAATGATGCGTTGTTGGAGGAGGAAAGGTTCTTGAAGCAGAAAGCTGCGTATTTCCATTGTGTTGTCAAAAGCATGGTAACCTATAATCGCATTGATTTGGTAGCGGATTCTGATGGTAATCTGGTTAATGGTGACACTGTTAAAGATGTTTTTGTTAACCATTATACCCAATTTCTTGGAAATCATGGTCCAGTGGTTAATCTTAAACGCAAGAACAGGCCCTGTTTATGATCCGTGATATCGAAGATGATGAGATAAAAGGTGCTATGCTTTCTATGGGGGATGATAAGTCCCCCGGACCGGATGGTTTTTCTGCTTGTTTCTTTAAAGCTGCATGGAATATTATTGGAAACGATGTTATATGGGCAGTTAGAGAATTTTTTGTTACTGGTAACTTGCTCAAGGAGCTCAATCATACGGTCATTGCTTTACTGCCTAAGGTAAAGTCTCCTACTCAGGTTACTGATTATCGACCCATCTCCTTGTGCAATGTGTTGTTTAAATGTATTACGAAAATTCTAGCTAATAGAATGAAAGATTGCTTAAATGGGTTGGTGAGTGACAACCAATCTGCTTTTATTCCGGGTAGAAGAATAACGGATAATATTTTGCTAACCCAAGAGCTCATGCACAATTACCATCTTGATAGAGGTACTCCTAGATGTGCTTTTAAAGTTGACATTCAGAAAGCTTATGACACTGTTGATTGGGATTTTCTGAGGCGTATTCTTCTTGGTTTTTGGTTTCATATTCGTATGGTTTCTTGGATTATGGAATGTGTGTCTACTACTACCTTCTCTTTGTCTATTAATGGTTCCTTGCATGGTTATTTTAAGGGCAAGAGGGGTCTTAGACAGGGGGGTCCATTGTCGCCTTACTTGTTTACATTAGTTATGGAGGTGCTGACTTTGATTATCAAAAGTCGAGTTCGGAATTCTGATGGCTTTTCTTTTCACAAGCATTGCGAAGCCCAGCAGATTGTAAATTCGTGCTTTGCTGATGATCTCTTTCTGTTCATGCATGGTAATGTTGAATCGGCTAGAGTAATTGCTAGTGCTTTGGATGAGTTTAAAAATGTTTCAGGTTTAACACCTAGTCTGCCAAAGAGTACAGCCTTCTTTTGTAACGTTTTAAATTATGTAAAGGTTGGTATCCTTAATGTGCTGCCATTTGAAGAAGGTACTTTGCCTGTGAAGTATTTGGGAGTACCTTTGGTTTCGTCCAGGCTTCGGTATAGGGATTGTAAAGGGCTGTTAGAACGAGTTCAGAAATGGTTAAATGACTGGAGAAACAGATTTCTATCCTTTGCTGGACGACTTCAATTGATTAATTTGGTTATCTCATCCCTGCATGTGTACTGGTCTGCTGCTTTTATTCTTCCAACTCGGGTTACCCACGAGATTGAACAGTTAATGCGGGGTTTTTTGTGGTGTTCTGGGGAATCAAGAAAAGGCCAGTCTAAAGTTGCTTGGGAAGTAGTTTGTCTTCCAAAAGAAGAGGGTGGGCTTGGGATTCGATGTATAGATGCTTTCAATTGTGCACTGATTTCTTTTCATATTTGGAGTATAGTGGCTCACAAAGAAACGCTATGGGTCAGGTGGATCCACACTTACAAATTACGTGGACGTTCTTTATGGGAGGTCCCTTTGTGTGGATCTCTTTCCTGGAGTTGGCGTAAGATATTACAGCTTAGACCTCTGGTTCAGAATCACTTCTGGTTTGTTATTGGTAATGGGTCTCTTACATCGGCATGGTATGATTGCTGGACTAGGACCAGTCCTTTAGCTGATCATTTTACTGCTTGTGTTATTACTAGCGCCGGGTTCTGTCTAGAAGATAAAGTTTGTGATATTGTTGATAATGGGTGTTGGAAATGGCCAAGTGCATGGACTGTTATGCTTAATAACCCTCAGGTACCGATTATTAGTATGGAAAGAGATCAAGTGCGATGGAGGGATAATAATATGATGTTGCATGATTTTTCGGTCCACATGGCATGGGAAGATCTTCGTCCACGAGATGCTAGAGTAAATTGGTATCCAATTGTTTGGTTTAGTCAGAATATTCCGAAACATGCATTCATTCTATGGCTAGTCTTTAAACGACGGTTGAAGACTCAAGATATGTTGGCTCGCTGGGATTCATATGGGTCGGCATTGTGTTGTCCTTTGTGTGAGTTACAACCTGATTCACATGATCACCTTTTTTTCGATTGTCCATTTTCCATACAGGTGTGGAATCAAGTAAAGATAAAAGCCGAGCTGTTCAACATTAATCATGACTGGAATTCGGTGGTTGCTGGTTTCCTTTCTTTGCCTAAAACGTCGAATGTTCAAGCTGTGGTAGCTAAGCTTGTTCTTGCTGCTACTATTTATTACATATGGAATGAAAGGAATGCCAGGTTATTTCGAGGGCAAAAGAGGTCAGCGGTTCAAGTTATTGGTGTGATCGTTCAGACTGTGCGGCTTAAGCTTTTAACATGTAGATTCAAGAAAACAAGACGCGTGAAGAGATTCCTAACTGCATGGGATCTACCATTTTCATTATTGCAAAATTAGCTTATCGTATTGTTTCTTGTCATGTTATTTGATTGTATTGGTTAGGTTGGTTCTTGTGGGGTGGTATGTCACTCCTAGATAGGTTTTTGCAATGTTGCATGGACGTTTTGTAAAGTCAACTTGGCACTTCAGCCAAGTTGCCTGTTTTTATTGTTGGTGATATATAAAGTTAACCAGGGGTATCACTTTACCCAAAAAAAAGAAAGATTCATACTTTTTATTTAAAGCAACCTTTCTAGTGACAATCGTTTCAGCGGTTCCTTCAAACTGAAGCACGAGTTCTTCCCACATGCTTTTGGCATTAGGAAGAAGCACCAGTGTAGGAACATGAATGGGAGGAATGCTACTAATAATCATGTTTTGAAGTTTAGTATCTAACTCCACCAACCTGCGTTCCTCTGAAGTCCATTGATCTTCATGTTTGGCCATAGGTTGCCTTTGTGATCCATCAGTATTCAGGATCACAGAATTTAACACACGAGGAACATAGGCACCTTCTTTTAAATTTTTTATTAAAAATCTATCAACCCCAGCAATATGTAACAACATACAGGCTTTCCAGACCTGAAAAGAATCACTGGACCCATCAACTTGGGCACAAGATTGTTTGGTATGTGTATAAACATTTCTTGTGGTGCGGGGTTATTAGAAGGAGGAGGAGGAGGAGGAAGATCATTACGTGGAGGGGGGTCAATATTAACGGGTGGAGGTCCAGTATTGTTAGGATCGGGGGTTGCCATTAGAAATCCAAAGTTATTGAAAATTAACTCTATTTTCTCTGATACCACTTGTTAGGTCCCTTTTGGGCACTCCCGAGTCACCTCTATGACAATTCCAACACTTAAACGTGTGAGACTGAAACTCAATCGGCCTTACTGAAGGTTGAGATCAGTCAAACAGTTAATACTAAAAATCGAAGCTTACAATAAGTAAATAAACATAAAATAAAGCTTGACTGAAACAAATAAGTAAGTATAAGTACACAAAAATTCTTTGAAAGTATTTTGTATATAAATAAATAAATCCAAAATACAAAGGTTGTGCGGAACCAAAATAACGTAAGTGATTACAAAGTATTTTGAACAACCCAAGAAAGAACAAATGATCTAAAGGAGAATACACACTTCTATTTTGTTTTCGAGTAAGTATTGGTGCAGATACTTTGTTTCTATTTATAGGCAAGTATATATAATATAAATATACAAGTGTGTATATTAATATTATTGTATACTTGTATAAACAAAGACAAAGTAATATAAGAGTATGGGCAAAACCACGTGTGGCTTCCTTTATTGGGTAAACCAATATACGGAATATTTGCCCCATGCTCAAGTATTAATATATCTTATTAAATAGTTAATATTCTCCACTAACTATTAATAAGATATTTTACTATCTCCTGTTAAATATAAAGATTTATTAAGTCATTTATATTTAGATTTAGCTTCAGTCAACTTCTTCAGTTGAGATTCTTCAAGACTCCGCTTTTAAATGAACCTCGTTTAGAACATTTCTTCAGTCTTCGACCTTCAGTAATGTTCTCATTTCAGTAGGCCTTCAGTATATCTTCAATAACTTCAGTAAACCTTCAGTAGGTTTTCAGTAACATCAGTAGATCTTCAGTAGACCTTCAGTTGAACTTCAGTATTGAAGCTAGATTACATTTTACTTAAAACTGATCTTCAGTTTACTAAGTACAAATGTAATTGTGAATATTACTTGACAAATCAAGGTCCAAAACATTTGGACTAACAAAATCTTATAAATATAGAAAAAAATGCGATACTAGAAGTCAAGAATTATGAAAAAAAATAATTCAAATGGTTCAGTTTATATTAAAGTTAATCGATACTAATAAAAAAGCTTCATAAAAATGAGAGAAATTATTCATTTTAAGAACCCAATAAACATGACATCGGATGTTCAACCTATAAGATTAAAAGTCGACGTATTGAGCGGGTACTTAATGTAGCATGAGTGGGATAGCTGAAATGACATAAGGGGACCTGATAGACAACAACCAAAATATTCAAACACAAATTACAACGGATAACAACGATAAAAGACGAGATACAGATTACACCACTCGCTTACCGTTGGGCTGCTCAAACGACTATTAAGATACAGAATTTCACCACTCAATAATCGATAAGAGACTCCAAAGAACACCTTCTTATTTGCCACACAAGAATAGCAATGGAGTTTTAGTAGTTTTCTCAGATCGAGAGAAACCAAAAATTGGAGAATAATAACTGCCTTTTTTTTCATTCCCATTCATGCCATACAAATAGAGAGAGTTAACTGCTCAACACTCTCCACTAACACTAAAAATACGGAGTACAATTTTGACAAGTCAAATAAACGGAAATAAAGTAAACTAGAAATTAACACATGCTATAATAAAAGAAATAACAGCTGGCAGTATTGGCATGAATCCTAAAATTACTCTTCTGAATCATGTGGAAGAGATTTGGAGCAAAGTAACCCATGACATATGGAGCACCTCTTCTCGATCCGACCCGCTTGAATTAACAGCTTCAACGGCTACTATATTTGAATGTGGAGACGTGGGTATATCAGGACCGCTATTCCCTTTTTAACTTTTCAATCTTTAAAATATTTAAATTAATTATCATTCAACTTTTAACCATTTTTCAACTCACACATTATAGATATATTTAAGGGTACTATAGTTATATTTAAATTATATTCAGTAAACCTTCAGTATTTTCCAACCCCAATCTACCCAAATTACCATTGTCTTTATTTACTAATTTAAATATAATTACATAATATAACTATAATACCCTTAAATAAATTATGTACAATATACATCCTTAAATAACATACCATTGTCACAAAAATGTTGTATTTTTTTTTAATTTTATGTAAATCTATTAAAAATTTTAGACAAAAGTTGGAAAAATATATAGTTGAAGGATATGTTTGACAGGAAATCTAAAAAAAAATGTTTTTTTACTTTTACTTGCTTTGAATGGTCAAAAGGTAAAGATAAAGACAAATCATGTAACAGATTTTGAGCCGTTTGCATACAAAATGCTCCTATGCATATTGTACATACAAGCTGAGAAGCATATTGATTCTCCGATGGAGACACACTGAAAGTTCATTTTGCATACTGGGATGATAAATCCCATTGGAGTTACCTTTTATGATGTTTTACAATGACAATATTAGTCAATCAAGTTAATCTAATTATATTAAAATATCCATAGAAATTTACATTGTTAATGGGAATATTATATGTTAGAATTTATCTATTAGGCCCAAACAATACTACTAATTGAATTACTCGTACATGATAACCAATATCATTTTCTTGTAGCCTAAAATGAACAGCTACAAGATAATGGCATAATTTCAGAAGCAGCATATTATGACAAGTTATTTGGAAAAGTATGTGATCAAGAAAACTCACAGAGTTCACCTATTAAATCATGGATGCTTTCAATAAACGAGAACGGTACCCGTGCGTTGCGGCGATTGTGGAGTTGGCGGTGGTGGTGATGTAATGGCGGTGGTGGTGGTGGCAGTGACGGGTAGTGGTGGCAAGCGGCGGCGGTGACAGTGGTGGTGGCGGCGGCGGTGCAGCGGAGATTGGTGATGGTGGCGACGATGACGAGTAGTGTAGGTTATTGATGTAATTTGGTTTTGATGAAATGTTGAAACTTAAAATGTTAAACAAGGCTATTTGCTTTATAATATAGTATAGATATAGATTTGTTGAACTTTCAATGCTTGATAGTGGAATGTCCATAACCCTACAAATTTATAACTTCCTAGAACTACATGACTAACTTCTGTTGATTATATGTAATATGTAATATCATCTAAAATAACTCATGTCATCATTCGTCTTAAAGCTCTGCCCAACGGCCCCTTTGACATCTAAGGTCTGCCCAAGGACCAGTTCGATTATTTCAACTAGTAAGGATCTTTATAATCTTAATCCAATATATGTATCAGATAGCAGCCAAGTTGGAGTGGTATTTAACTCTCTAGTTGTCGAGTCAGACTAGTAACAACCACAAGTATATATATATACATAGTCCAACCCCCGACCACCTCTTCCAACAACCGGTAAGCTTTGAAGTGGGAAAGTGTAATGGTCATATTACATCATTTGTTGTGTTATCATGCATAGTTATTGCAACCGGAGGAATCATTTTTGGATATGACATCGTTATTTAAGGTTTTAAGTATATCTGTGAAAAATGATATATTGGTCAATCCGTCAATGTAAATTTGATGCAACTAATTTTTCATACTTTCAAAAAAAGTAACGTGTAGTAGCTGACTTTGGAAGTTATCAATCTGCAGGTGGTCGGAGTGACTTCTATGGAGTCATTTTTAAAGAAAGATTTTCCTAAGGTGTACACCAAAATGTTAAAATATATCAAGATAAGCAAATACTGCAAATTTGACAGTCAACTCCTAACATCATTCACATCTTCACAATATGTAGCTGATTTAATTGCCGCCTTTTTTGCTTCACCGGTCTCTAGAGCCTTTGGGTGCAGACCCTCAATTCTTATCGATGGGGTAGTAATCCTTGCTAGTGCAGCCCTTGGGGGAGCGGCTTACAATACATACATCCTTATCATTGGTCGCATTTTTCTTGGTGTAGGAGTTGGTTTCAGGAACCATATGAACTACTATTATTTACTTTAGAAGGTGGTAAAATGGTCAGGTCAGCGAGCAGGTAAAAATCACTTCGCGTGAAAAGGTGTTACTTTTGAAAGGGTCTGGCCGGGTTGGATTGGGCCAATACACGTTTGCCCCTAATTTTTTGCTTTATTATATCCTTGTATGTCAAATTTCATGACAAAAGTTAATCTTTTGACCCCTTTCAGTTTTAGCTATTACCGAGTATTTAAATTTACCTATGTAACCCGAAATGACCCATTAATAAGTAAATGGGTTAAAATCACCACCTCTACTTTTCACGATTGGAATTAATCTTAGTCTTACAAGGGTTCTACAAAAAGGTCATATGCTTGCTCTAAAAGCCAATGTTTTTTCTATCATCAGTCATTATATCTATCAGAAATGGCTCCTTCAAGATATAGGGGAGCATATAACATAACATGGGTTTCCAACTTTGTGTCAGTATAGGAGTTTTGGCAGCAAATCTAATAAACTATGTACCCAAGAGATAGAATGTGGTTAGGGATGGCGAATATCCTTGGTCATGGCTGTTGTTCCTCCCCGAAACACCAAACAGCCTTATACAACATAATCCAAACAAAGCTAAGCAGATGCTACAAAAGATCAGAGGCATAAATGATGTACAAGCCGAATTTTATGATCTTGTAAAAACAAATGAAATTGCAAAAACCATTTTTCAGTAATAACATTTAAAGGAAAATTTTACAGACCTCAGCATGTTATGGCAATCTTGAAGGCATTCTTTCAGCAAGTTACAAGAATCAATGTCATTGCCTTCTATGCCCCAATCCTCTGCTGAACAAATAGGATTTGGTGAAAGTGCTTTCTCTTATGTCAGCAGTGGTGACTGTATTAGTGGGTTTAAGCATCACATTTCTATCATTAAAAATTGGTGCTTGTGGAACTCATTAATATTATTTCTTAAAACTATAAACAAAAGGTGGCCGTTTTTATCTTTTAGTATTCTGGCCCTATTAAAACGGATAAATAAAAGAGGTTTTCTTGGTTCGGGTTATTAGGGATGACTGAGTCATTTTTTGACTCGGATATAGCAATCTTACTGAATTTTTTTTTCCCATGAATGGTTCAGCCATTCCCATGTTTACCCCCAAAAATTTGCCTAAAACAAATTCGAACCAGACCTCGTGTGAAAGGCTAGAAGTGTGGACTTAATTGGGTTCAACCCCACATAACCTACTTCAAGTGCATGCTTTAATATGACAAAGACTCAAAATCAACCCCAAGAAGACATATATAAACACATTTTAATTAAATTGTCCACAGAAACATAGTAACTTGGCAATCATTAATCTTTCACCAAGACAAACAAACTATAGTATCACCAAAAATGACCTCTTTCTCAATCATATTCTGAGCGTTCAATTATGACTTCTGCAGAAGCTGATGCACGTGGATGTGGCCATGGTACTAATTCTCTAAGCATCCTCTGTTCTTCCTTGAACGAAACATCGTCGTTAACTACTATCCAAGCATCCTCCAGCATAGGTGACTTAGCCATGAAGAGTTCCACTAATTTAATCTCAATAGCCAAGTTACTACAATTTTCTATCTCAAAAATCTTGAGATGATCCAAGTTTAAACTCAAGTCGTCTTGTAAATCAAGTAAGTCCATGTAGGTTTTTGAAACAGGCAAATCATCATTATCACGCATCTGATCAAAAAATGTAAAATATCTAAAATATCTAAAAGAGATAGAACCATTACCATGTGTAGTAGAGTTACTTACCTCGAAATTAATATGCTCTAAATTTGGGGAGCTCCTGATAATACAAAGGGCAGAAGAAATCTCATCTTTTTCCATCAAGCACACATCCAAAAAGAGATATTTGAGGTTAACTAGTAACGTTGAAAGCTTTTTTGGGATACCACCTGTGGCCAAATACTTTATAACAGAATAGCAAAAACTAGAATCAGCAAACACTATTCTTGCATAAAATATAATCTTTAACTTTTGCATAAACTATTACCTTCACGTAATCCTTTGAGATTTGCAAAGTCTCAATCAAAGGTACACAGCTTAGAAGCTCAACAAACGTAAACGTTTTTTTCTTTTGGAAGGTCTTTCTCATATGCACTCTGCATTAAATTAAAATACTTTACATTCAACATATATTGATAGAACTCTGTAAGTGCTTATATGAATCTTACCAAACACAGGTCATCAAGTAGTGGGCAATTGGAAAGTAAACGTTTCAATATCTGAGGATTAATCTGGACATTGAAGAAATTCAGTGTCTTCAACCCACTAAATCCATGAAATGTTACTGGAGGTTCAAAATAACAATTTCTTAGTTGTAGGAGTTCTAATCCCCGCAAAGAAAAGAACGCAGGCGGTAGCTTGTAGTAGTATTTTCTAAGCTCAAAGAAGAGTCTCTTCACATTATTGATCCTTGAAAGATAAAGTATTATTTGGTCAAACTCAGATGTCATTTTAAGTCTACCAAGATCAATATTTAGCTCCTCTATGGGACCTTTGTGTAGTAACAAAACATGAAGGACGACATTGACAAGCTTATATATCTTTAACTCTCCGCAAGAAGATGTTTTATACAAACTCTCATTAAATACAAGTCGAGGCATGGTCGTCCAACAATATCTCCATTCCCTTGACAAAATGCTAGTTTTCAATGCATCTTTGATTGGCATAAGAGTTAGAATATTTTCAATTATATTTGGTGGAAGGGTGCTAATTATATCCCAATTCAAGCATTGAGCTTTCTTCTTTTTATGAACTTTTCGAACATTCATACTTTTGAAGGCTGCAATGTAAAATGCAAAAAAAGAGATTTATTATTTGCATATCACTAACCAACATGCACATATGTAAAAAGAAAATTAAATTATTGCATCAAAGATTTTAATAGTGCGGTTTTTTAAACGCTTCATCGTTTACAAAGTTTGTTCAAAACAACCACTACTGGAACTTGGGGGGTGGAAGTTGATTTCCCTATTAAGAAAAGCTAAAGTGCAGCAGGTATCTAAACACTACTTAAAAGTGCATTTTGGGTTTTCCAAACAGCCTCTTAATCGGTTACATCAATAGTATACTTTTGCCTAAATACTAGTAGTACGTAGAATGCTAGATCGACTTAGAAAACAAAAATACACTACATCAAAACTACATTCTTAGAAGTTAGAATGGCCAGAAGTAAACTAAGAAAAGTCTTATTTCTTCTTTTCTCAAATAACAGCCTATCTATTCAATTGTACAAGATGGGAATTGATTAAAACTTGGCCATTACACTTCATAGCAATTAACTAGATGACTGTAATTAAATGGCTCCTCCCAAATTGCAATATGATGTTCATGCATGTGGTCATACTCTGTCGAAAAAGATTGATGGAACAAAATTATATCCCTTGGTATATTAAGTGTCTCATATAATTGTTTCAACCCCTATATATTCTAGTGCTCTCAACAAAATATGTGTCATCTATCTATATCAATTATCTATATCTATATTAACTTATAAAGAATTTGACCTCTCTCATTTTCTTTAAAAAAAAATTATTTATCCAAACTATCCATCTCCTTTATTCATTACTTTGAATCTTTTCACCTAATATACCTATAATACACTTAATGAAATTATTGACGATATACATCTATTAACCCTTAAAATAACTAAATTACCTCCTTTTATATCAATTACTTTTACAACAATACCACACCTCTACCGCCACCACCTCCGCCACCTCCTCCGCCACATCGCCGCATCGGTCGGGCGTATAACTAATGTTAGCAAAATACGAGGACATCTTCACAGTACTAAATTGCGACATAAGCTTCCTATTAAATAGAAGTCTAACTTAGTATAACAATAAGTCGGCTTAGAATACACTTGATCCCGTCCAACTAGCTATGATAGCAATCAAATTAAACAAAGCAATTATCTCATATAAAAGCATAAATATTCAATCTGTTATAAAAATAAAAAATTATATATATCTAAAGCAATTTTAGTCTAATCCACATGATATGTTAAATTGATTAATGAGTAATAATAATACTACTAAGGTATATAACATATCATATCTAGTTAATTGATCTTAATGAAAACGCTCGTCAAAATTATCGAATTATACAAACAATTAATTGCAAGATAATATTACCTCAAAGTGTCTAATGAAGGCCGAAGTTTAATATCCCTAGCTCAAAGAAAAAAATAGCACATTATACGGGCATAAGGGTTACTTTTATACCAAGTATATATTGTATATATCTGCCAAGAGGGGGGTTTGTTTGAGACAAGTCCCTAAAAAAAAGACAATGAGACACCATCTCAACCATTGGATCAAACAATTTGGATGAATGAGATTAGAGTAGATTAAAATCAAATTAACACTGGAGGGGTATTTTGGTAAACTCATTTTTTTTCTCTCTCCTCT
>JAOEHQ010027995.1:0-13608 GCA_025447715.1 Asclepias incarnata
GTTTAACGATTAGTACCAATTGAAATGCCATTTACTTAGTTCGAGTTCATTTTCAAAAGTTCATAAGTGTAGGGACTATTTGAATAAAATTTAGTTCCAAGTCCTTTACGAAATTAATAGTTCATGCGAAGATGACAGTCCATGCGAATATAATAACAACATTTGATTAACTTCGTATGAATTAAAAAGTCTAAAACAAATTTAAGTTCGTATGAAGAAAATTCCAATACGAAGTTAATGCCCCATTTTGTCCATGTTCATACGAAGATATCCAAATTTGAGTTTTATTTGATTGTGCGAAGATAATTAAAACTTTAGGAATTTGATCAAGCTTTTAACAACATCCTTACATTCGTATCATACTTCCTTCATACGAACATAAATATAAAAATAATGAGCATTATCTTCGTTTAGCATCAACTTCGTACAATATAATTTAGAATTTAGGAAAATTAGATTTTTGTTTGATCTGGACATTAAATTCGTGGCAGCAAATTGGTATTGAAAGCATTATTTTCATGTGAATTCAATTGAAAACAATTAGTTATCTTCGTATCATGCGAAGATGAAAGATGGTTAATATCTTCGTTTGGCTGAACCGAAATTTCGAGATAAACAAGTCTAACAATGACATGGTTTTTGATAGTTTTAAGCTTTGAAATTTTAAGGGAACATTGCTATTCCTTTGTACAACAAAACCCAAGATTGAATTCGAGTTTTTCTTGCTTTTGATGATACGAATTTAATTGTAAGTTTGAGAGAATTTTGCAAGTGAAATATGTGATAAAATGAATTGAATTTGATACAAAACATAGTTTTGATCAGCTGCAATATGATCTAACAGGTGTTAATCTTCTTGATTAAACACTTGTATTCCACTCAAATCATGCAAAATATTTTATTTATAAAACTAGTTAGTGGAGTGTTAAGTCCTTTACAAGATTAGTCCCACTTTTAACGGTTCAATGGCATTTCGTTAGTTACTAAATCTTATTCGTGAAACATTTTAGGTTTCACACTCGAAGACGCGTCTAATAAAACTCTCGTTTACCACGAAATTTTATTAATTACAACGTTTCTAACAATTCCAAGTGTGTTCCAAATACATACAATAGACGTTCTAGTACAAATACAAAAGTCGTGAAGACACGAGTGTTACATGAACCAAGCCAAGAATGTAAGCCAATTAATAACCAATATTCGGTAAAACTACCAAGAAATATGAATGAACGAGAATACTAGAGTGTTCGGTAAATAGCAAACTACCAAGAACTATAAAATTCGGTAAGTTTAAGTACCAAGAACCGAATAATGAAAAGGAACGATATCAGAACTCGGTAAAGAATAAATACCGAGACCCAACCTTTGAAAAAACTTGGTAAAATTACCGAGAGTGATCAAGTGAATGTTGGTAAATAAAGGTTACAAAGAATTTAAAATGAAAGAAAAAGAAATAGCTTGATAAATGAAGGTTGCCGAGAATTGGTTCTAGGTAAACCTCAAGTATCGAGAGTCATCAAAATAATCCAAGTTTAATCTTTAGTAAACCCATAGTACCAAGAAGCATGAATGGAAAAGCATAAAAGGCGTTTGGTAATATTAGAACACCGAGAATTGATTTTTTTTTTTTTTCCTATTATAATATAATACCATGTGTTACATAAAAATAGAAGACAAACGAGCAACAAGTTGTGCCGCGAACCCTTTTCGTATGGCAAAGGCAAGACGTTTAAAAATTACATTCGTAGATCTTGACATCATAACATTACTATGAATAAATTATTACCAATACTTATTATTGACTATTACCAAAAGTTAAAGTTAAAATAAACAACAGAAAAATCTTAATAATAAAGCAGCTGTAAAAAATAAAAATCAAAGAAAAAAGAAGCAAGCAGTAAAAAATTATGACTGTTATATAGTATGTATTAAAACGGCATATGACTGTCGTATATATAAGCACCCTCCCTCCTGGAGCAATTCTTTCAAAAAACAACAAAACAAGTAGCTCCAATGCTTCCAACACCACAAATTACCATCATTTACAAAACAGTCACCGCTAAGCGCCGGTACATCATGCATTTGGCGACTGTGGGAGTACTATATTATAATAGTTGGTGGTCCAATGGCAGAAAGAAGGGCGTCTATGGGAGTACTGTATTAAATAATTCCATTTTTTGGACTTTTCCAGTCAAACGCAAAAAATACCGCTAAACGCAAAAAAATATGTCAGGCATTTACAGTTGTCACGACATGTCGTGGCAAAAAATAGAATATCATCGCAAAGATAATTAATTATTTCTATTTTTTTAAATGATAAAAAAAATAAGTATTAAATAATTTATCCTTTTTAAGTTGTAACATAAATAATAGTTATTAAATTATAAGATAAATAAAAAAGATTTAAATAAATATTTTTTTGCGACGACCATGTAGTGGAAAATATTTTTTAATTTTATTTTTCATTTTTTAAATATTTAATTAAATATTTAAATAAATTATTTATTGTAACGACATTCGGATCTCTTGTAGTGTATATCATTAGTTATACATTATTACTCGCATATTATGCAAGACAATAATCTAGTTAAAAGTCAAGTAACCTTTCAAAGAAAAGAAGTTAAAAGTCAAGTATATATTTTTAAATTTTTTTATTAGAAAGGAAAGTTTGAATGCATATGATTTAAAATTAAACGTTCTATACGGCTCTTATTAGCATTTCTCTCATTTACAAAAGGTTTGATGTACGTATGATAACTTAATTAAATAACCATAAATTGAAAGATAAGCAAACGTATATGGATCAATGAAGTTTTGATTTAATTAATTAGTTTTCGTTCCTACTATATCCTTAAAATCCTTTTTATCAATAATAATTTAATCTTATTGAATGTTGTAATATAAATGATCATTGTCCCAAAACATAATAGCTAAAGCAAAACCATTAGCAGCTTTTTCTAAATGCAGTTTAAAATAAACTAGCAAGTTCGTGTGTCGTCCGTTGGGCGGCGACGGTGTTTGAAGCGGTTATGGTTAGAGGTGTAAAAAAAACCGATTAACCGAACCGAACCGATTTGTAACCGATAACCGAACCGATTATTAACCGAAATAGTATTAGCCGGTTATAGGTTAGAATTAACCGTAGGTTAGGAACCGATCAACCTTTTTTTTCCCCAAGCCGGTTACTAACCGGTTAACCGGTAACCGGTTATTTATTAAAAATAAAAACCGGTTAACCGGTTTATTTCCTTTACCAAATATTAAATGGAGAAAATGGAAAATATCTACTAAGTCACATGCTAAGTGTAGACGTGTAGTTATTTGTGTGTGATCATATCTTTACAGCCCCATGTGACACTTCTGACTATCAATACCAACTTTTTACACCATGTGGGACCACTGGGTTGAACCTATATTATTTTAACATTTCTGCAACGCTTTCATCATCAGCATCATCAAAATTTTATTGGGCATATCATCATCATCATCAAAGTCGTTGGAGCCTCTGCAAAGTCACGGATGAAAAAACACAAATCAATGAATCCAAACCTAAACCGACGATGACGATGATACCCGCCAATGACGATGACGATGAATCAAAGTCGTTGGAGCCTCTGACGATGACGATGATACCCGGCGATGACGATGAGAAGTAACAGAATCAATGAATCCAAACCTCCGGCCATCATCATCATCATCAGCAAACAAACCTCCGGCCATCATCAATCGGTGGTAGGGTTTTGTGTATATTCTTGGTACGATGGGATCTTCTTTCTTTTGGTTGTGGTTGTGTTTGTGTTTGGTGTAGATATTTTATGTGGTTCTACCGGTTAAAAAAAAACCCAATAGGTTAACCGGTATCGGTTAACCGGTTATTATTAACCGAAACCGGTTAGATAGGTTAGACTTTTTCACAATAATAACCGGTTATTAACCGGTACCTGTTAACCGGTTTCGTTTAATTTTTTTTATATAAAATAACCGGTTTCGGTTACTAACCAAAAAAAACCGAACCGGTTAACTGGTTCTTACACCTCTACATTGGGCTATTGTCATGTTGTTTGTGTAGATAGAATACGGCCCCACGATGAATACTGAAGATTAATTTTAGGGTTTATTTGTTGTGTGTGACTATTTGTAGTGAGGGGTAGTCATGGGCAAATTTCGGTTTTTACCCGACCCGAAACCGAAACCGGTTTGGGTCAACGGGCCTTAAAACCGGTTTTGACCAAACCCGAACCGGTTTGAAACCGGTTTTTAGGCATGGTTTTGACCGGGTTTTTTTCCGGTTTTTTTTACCCGAACCGATTTTCAACCCGAAACCGAAACCGGTTTGAAACCGGCGGTTTTTCACCAAACCGAACCGTTTTGGGTCAAAACCGGTTTTGACCGGGTTCGGTTTCAGTTTTTTTTTCGATTTCGGTTTCGGTTTTTTTGCCCACGTCTAGTGGGGGGAGAAAAATAAGATAAAAACTAAAATGGCTATATTATTGGCAGTTTTTTTTTTCTTTTTCTTTTAAAGTGACGAGACTAAATTACCCTTTCTTTATTAAAAATTGATATTTACTTCACTAATTAATTACCAAAATGCCATTAATGATTTTAGCCATTGATTACAATATTTAATGGTTAGGATTGATTTTAAAGGTTTCCTAAAAGTTCCTAACCTTTTAGGTGTTCCTAAAATAACTTTTCACTATATAGGGAAAAGTGAATGTGTGGTTGTCATGTACCCAATCTAGGTATAGAACCCCCTCACATGCCAATTTTTTAATATTTGTTGTATAATAAATAAATGACCTGGGCCCCATGAATTTTATGGATTAAAAAACTAAGATGTGAGGGGGTTCTATATCTAAGCTAGGTACTTGACAGCCTTATACTCTCCATCCTCTTTATATATTTATATAGGGGTTATGGCATCAAAGTGTAAGAAACTATGCACGTATGTTTATGTTGTGTAGTGTACTACTCGATTAGCCAAATGATGTAATAAACTTGTTATTTTGTCTAAATCATGTAAGCAACCTGAATGATGATTATGTATAACCTGTTAATGCCATGTCAAAGCCACATAGGATGTCAAGTCAGAGCCACGTTAGATACACGAAATAAACATTAAGCCATAGTTGAATACGTTTATAGGCTTCCGGTGACTTTCAATCTTTGGTCATTTTCTCCGGCTAATTTCCGATCAACTTTCGGCATTCACAAAATCATCCGTACAAAATTCAAGACATCATTGTCATTACAATCATGTTCGTTAAAGTTTAATCTTATATCTTAAAACACCACCAATCTAGCATCTGTCAACCCCCAAATTTCTTCACCATGTTCACTATCTAAAAACCCAGTTTGAAATTTCATTTTAGGTCCCACATAAGCTTGAGATTGCCCGATTAATATGCACAATGAAGAATAATAAACATGATTTTACTAAGTAATAAGGACATCTTCTATCTAATTTGTTCCCACATTAACAACATTATTGTTATTAGTTGTTAAATAAGTCAATATTTTAGTATTTCTAGTTTTCTACTATTGCTCTGTACACACATTTCCCAAATCTCCTATCATAATAAAGAGGAGTTGGAGCTGATGCTATATTTGTTGATTAGTCGGCCAATTAGGGGTGCCACATCAGAAAATACACCCACTTGCTTATGTCATCTATGTGCTTTGAGTATACTATACATATTTTTTCTTTCAAATGTATCTGCTTTTTGTCTTGGAAGTTGGAACCTTTCATTGGAAGCTAAGACTATGAGGAGTGGGGCTTCCTTCTTCCTTAATCTTTTTTCTGCCATGTGGCAGTCCAGTCAGCAAAAGGGTTTCCTCTAGTTTTGGTTGGAGTGTGGAAGCCTAGTTTTGGAAGCCTAGTTTTCCTTTTTTTTTTTAATAAAAAAGGAGTGTGTATAGAGTAGAGAAAAAAAAAAATCCAACCAATCAAAACTCACCTAGCATCCCGTCGGATATCCGACTTTGACCACCATTTTTTGACGTAGAACACCCCGCAGGGCGGTGTTCCGGGCGTCCTTCGGCGTCCTTCGGCTTTTATGGGGGGACACCCCACTCCATGTAATCTAAAGAATTGAAATTGTTGTCTTCTCTCTCCATATATTTATTCCAGATTCTTTACCTTCCTCAATTCTATTCTCCATTCTCTTTCCAATCTTTATTCCAACAAAACTTTGGTACATGAATTCATCTTTCAATGTGTTTTAATTTGATCAATGAAAAATCGAAATTTTTTTTCCGATGAAGGTGATGATGAAAAGGTAAGTTCCCAAATTTTTCTTTTTCTTTTTTTTTTGCCTGGTATATATATATCTCTTTTTTTCCTCCTTTACTTATTGTAATATAGTTTATCTTTTTAATATTTTGATAATACCCGAATGAATCTGAAGAAAAAAAAAAGAGAAGAAAGAAAGAAAAATGAATGAATGAATCAGTAGTAATGGTAGTGGTGATCTGAAGTCGAAGTCTATGGATGTATACATAACTCCGACGTTGACTCTGCCAACTCCGGCGACTTTGGTCTTCCACCTCATGTGTGTATGTATGTTTCCTTTCTTTCTATTTCTCCCATTTTCATTATTATCATCAAAACGGTACTACAAAAGTAGCTGTTTAAACAGCTATTTTTTTGAAACCATCAACACTTTTGGGCGGAACTTCCTTGCCGGGCTTCTCCATTTTTTTCATTTGCCGCCCTTCGGGACCCTGTAGGTGGCGGAAAGGGGCGGCGACGGGCTCACTTCCGCCCCACTCCGTGTAGTCTTAGAAAATTATCGTAGACCTTTTCTGATCGCGACAAGTTTTACAAAATCTGATTTGATGTGTATTTTTTATTTTTAAATGACTCAATTTAATTGAGTAATACGATAAAGACTTACATGCAGTTGATAGTATAAAATAATATATTGAATTACTATAGTTAATCCAAATGTTGGTCGACTTTTTTTTTTTTTTTTTTATATATTTATATAATAAATCTGATTTATATTAGTTAAATAATTCTATCAATATTCCATAGTTAATCCAAATTAATAAATTTGGTCGACTTGTATTTTTTTCTTTTAAATAACATAATTTAGTCACATGTTTAATAACTTAATCTAAAAAAATCAAAGTTGTGATTGGTCAATTGAGATTAAATCAATTTTTTTAATATATATTAAGATAAGATAAGATTAAGATTAAGATTACGATTAAGATTGAGTATTTATATTTAAATAAAATGTATTTTAAATAAATATTAAATAATCTTGACTTGGTTGATAAAAAACATAAAATATTAATAATATGGATGAGAATTCCTTTGAAACTAGTCTAGTTTGGAGAATCTTAATTTTTTTTCGAATATTCAGTCGGGATACGATATTGGAGAAACTTCACCGTACAATGGTGAAACTTTGCACGTAATGTTGATCATGGGCCGTTACAAGTATTCGGAGAGAAAAACCCCAAAGCTTGCCATCCTGGAAGATCAAACTCAAACTTTGGATAAAATCGGGAGTGCCCTTTTACCAGTTGGGCTGGCCATCATTGGCAGAATCTTAATACTAGGATTAAAATCAAGGGTAAAAAACATTCAAAGAGATCTTGAGCATTTTTAATCCAAGGATAATTTTACCGTTGAAACAACTTGAGGATCCATCAGAAACCACATAAACTGTTCTTCCATCAAAAAAAAAAAAAAAACTACCCCACCCCATTATATTTTACAACATAGAGTGATAATTTCTTATCGTCTCCAAACAACCACCATAAATTCCGATAGCTACCACCATTAATTACTCAAGTAAAAAAAATTGATAAACTTTATTTCTTTTAAATGTCATTTTTTAGTCATTTTCTAACCAAACTTAATTTACACCTTCAATAATTTTAACTATATTCTCTACTGATTTGATATTACTCTCCCCTAATTGTATTCATAATTTATTTATTTATTTATATTTATATATATATTTATATCAAAAGTAGTAAAAAATGAGTGATTTAAAGCAGTTGTGGTGGTGGATTAAAGGAGCATTTGCTATTTTACTGCTGTTAATTCCTGGTAATTTAGGATGGGGTAAAGAAGGTCATTATGCTACTTGCAGAATTGCTGAGGTAATTTTTTTTTCCCCATTATTATTATTTTTATTTTTATTTTTATGTTTCCTTTGCACTTCAAAATTTTGTATACTGCATCATTTATTTGTAAATTTGGTGTGTTAATCCGAAATTTCGATGGCCTGATTTCCATTTTTAGGAAAAAACTTTTAGAATAAGTTTTTAACAGTGTTTTATATTGGAGTATTAGTGTTTAGTGATTTAGGATGATCGGTGGACGCCGCACATTGGTCGTGTTTGTGAACTTTCATGAATTTGTGAATTTCAGCCAAACGGGTGGGTTGGGTGAAAAACCTAGCTTTCATAGGGGTCGGAACGGGTTGGTTTGACTCGTAACCTTTCTTTCGTACACAGTTGACATGTTATGATGTTATGTAAGATTGAGACTACTATATTGTATTTGAATGAAACGACTTAGGAAGTTGTATGCATTCAAAATACACTTTGGACGATTTTTGACCTGTTTGACCAAATTGAGATATTACCACATAATCTGAACCAGCCCATTCATTACCTACATGGGTCAAAGTTGCGACCTTTAATAATAGGAACTTGGTTTTTTACCTGAGTTTATCTTGGTAGTTTGATAGTAATGGCCCCTTTCCTTTTTTTTTTTGCACTTTTTGTCAATCATACATGAAATAGGTACTTACTGCATCCAATATTTGATATTGATCTTTGACATATTCTTCTTTTATGAACCAGTCGTTTCTTAGTGAAGAGGCTTTGAAGGCGGTGAAAGAATTGCTCCCAGAAACCGCCGAAGGTAATTTATCTTCTGTCTGTTCCTGGGCCGATCAAATCAAGCATCAATACAAATGGCGCTGGACTAGTGAGTTGCATTATGTTGACACCCCTGATTTCAGGTGTAACTATGATTATTGCAGTAAGTTAACCTGTCTCGTACCATTTCATATGTCTTGTTCTGTTTCTTTATATATTTATAACTTCCAGTTGTTTTCTTCATTCAATAAACACGAAATGCTTGAACAAAACAAGCCTTTTAGAAGGTGGAAATCTCGACTCATTTACTTATGAATGGGTCGTTTTAGGCGCTGTTTTCTCTGAACAAGTCAAATAATTTTTTTTTGCTAAAAAAAGGGAACTGGTCAAATGGGTTGAACAGGTTGAACTCACCTCTGGTCCAATTTTAATGTACCCAAGTATTAGTATTATGTAAAGTTTTGGATTATATATGTTATCATAATTACACATCAGTTTTTTTTTTTTTTTTTAATACACACAAGAACCTTCTAAGAATTTGCTTGTCACATCAACCCATCTGTCCATTTTGACTCGTTATCAACCCCTTAACCCACCCATCTTGCCAACTTCTACGAATCTGCAAGTGCAGGAGTGGTACAACTTTTGAAGAAAAAAAATCAGATAGTTACTATAGCACAATGAAAATACTGACAAGTTTGTAACTCTAGAACAACTTTAAATTTGAGAGGCATTATGTACAATGTCATAAAATCGTTGATCTCTTTGTTAGAACATAGGGTGTGCTGGCTTCTAGGTGTTGGTTAGCTTTATATATTCAATTTGAACAAGAAATTTTTATTAACTAATTTATAGTGGTGAATATAGTCATCCTTGCTCTTATAAGTGGGTTGAATAGGTTATTTTATACTAACGGTTATCATCAAAAAGTTAGCTTAAAGGAAATGGTCCAAATGTGTCAAAAGTCGCCTAAACTCTATTTCAAACCATAATAGTAGCTTTTAAAATCATGTTTTATTCAGAAACTTGATATATATACTTTTTCTTATCATACTCACAGTCTCACACAAGTTATTTCTATAAAGTTAAAGATTTGAAAATTTGGGTTAACCTAAACCAGATCGTACACAAACGCAACTCAACCAGCCTGTTCTCCGTCTCTATATTACATCATGCTCTCTGTTTCTTAGTTCCTTTGATTATGCGATATATCTGAAGTGTATGCATGATGTATGATTATAACTGGAGAATATATTGTCTTAGGGGACTGTCATGACTCTTCTGGAGTCAAAGATAGGTGTGTCACTGGAGCAATTTACAACTACACCGAACAACTTGTCACAGGCTATAATGTCTCAAATTCAGCCATGAAGTGTAAGAACAAACTGCCAACTGATTTTTAATCTATTTGAAAAATGGGAACTTATAATCCTTAATTACAGACAACCTGACCGAAGCACTAATGTTTCTGTCTCATTATATTGGGGATGTGCATCAGGTTAGTGCCTCCTGCTTGACTACATTTTGCTATAAATTCTAGTAGAGTTGCGCTTGGCCAACCATTCACATCAAATAAACTAGCTAAAAGGCAAATGGGTCAAATGGGTGAAACATGTTCAAACTCTAAGGTGGATTTTATAGTGTATGACAACCTAGATTGTTTTATACTGGTTTTAGAAAAGTAAATTGTTATTGTAAGAACATGGCTTTTGCAATCATAGCTAAGGCTGTAAGTTTTCAAATAGGACAGCTAATGTGTGTGTGTGTCAATCTGACCCGAATCTAACCAATTTTACCCATTTTAAACCAATTACCAGCCTGATCTTTTTCTGTCTTTAAATTCTAGAAACCCACTCAAACCAATCTCATGTTTTACAGAATAATTGTTATGCCAAACTCATATGACTAATTATATGCCTAATCCATTCTATGCTTCACACGCGGCAAATGCGTTTTTCTCTCTTCATATTACCTTTGGATTTTCAACGTGCTTTAATCTCATTGCTAGTCATGGTTTTCAGCATTTCTATTTCAACTGTTTTCTTGGGTTTCATTGTTTAAACTTTGAAACTTACTACTCATCCAAATCCAAAACAAATACATCATCTTCCTTTCTTGGATGCCTTGGAATAAATGTAACATTTTTCTTTTATGGCTACCTATTTGCCCATTAGTAAAAGTTACTAGATATTGATAACCTTGGTTACATACTGCAAGATTCCCTTGTATTAACTGATGAAAATTTATAGATAATTTGCCGACACTACAACACCCACATTAACATTTTTTTCTCTCTCTCTTACAGCCGTTGCATGTTAGTTTTACTTCCGACGAAGGTGGAAACACAATAACAGTCCGCTGGTATAAGAGGAAGACTAATTTGCACCATGTATGTGAAAGTTTTGTGAAACTCCTGTCTGTTATAGGACATTTCCACAGCTAAAGAAGCCAAAAGAGAACTTTTGAGTCATCAATCTCATCAGATTTTGGTGATGAAATCATGAAAGCATCTTTAGAAAAATAATTTAAAATAAATCTGAATGAAAACTGTTGGGTAAAAGGCATTTAATGGAATTTTAATCTCTTGAATGTTATTTCAGGTTTGGGATAGTGATATAATAGAATCTGCCATGAAGACATTTTATGACAAAGATATTGACGTCATGATATCAGCAATTGAGAAGAATATTACAGTATGTTTTCATCTTTGTTTCTTCTACACGCATTATGCTAACAACTACAGTGCTACACACATTAATACAGTATAATAGTATTATATCAATAGTAATAATTATAATAGTTTCTATTATTTATATTGTAATTATTATTTTTATTATTAGTATTGTAATTATTATTATTGCTAGTATAGTAGTATTATTATGGTGATGATGATGAAATATATTATTATATATTTGTGGTGTATAATGCTATTACTTTACTCATGTCCTAAAATATATGCATCAATTTCCTTTATGAACCAGCGGACTTAGTCCAATGGTTAGGAAGTCCCTTAGTGATGGTGAGGTCTCCGGATCGAATCCTGAAAGGGCAAGGGTTTATCCTATTAATTGTCGTGCATCCGGGCGGATTAATATGAGGTTTTTCCTCCATCGAGTATTTGAAATAGTCATTTCTGCTTTGAGGGAGCTCTCTAGCACGGGCCCGGTTAAGGCAACGTAAGCTAGATCTCCCGCTGTCGAATCGCGACACGAAGCACTGAACGAAATTCACCTTTCAAAAAAATATATATTTATTAAAATTTGTTTATCAATTTATAATCTAATATTTTGTTTTAATTATAAATTTATATATATATATTTTCTTAATAAAACCAAAAATAAGAATGGTTTATATATAGTAATTCAAATTAAGAAGATTTATCCTTCTAAAAATAAACCTCAAAGTTAATATCTTATATCTTTTTATTTGAACAGAAATTGGAATCACTAACAGGTCACAGACCCATCCGATTATCTCAACTTCATAGAAGAAAACTATCGTAGGTGAAAGAAAACTTCCTGGTTCAACATGAAACCCCAATTTTTTTTTGTCACATATCGGAGTTATATATTAAAACCATGACCTCTTCATGAAATCACTAAATATCTCATTTAACCGAGGATTATTGGTTTAATATCTTACATCTAATCTGTGTAATTATGTGTGTTCCACTACTACCCAGTTGCCAGTTTCGTAGTCATTTTCGTTCATATATTAAGATATTGAAAAAATATCTTGTTGATAATCTCGATGACAACATCATGGATTCTTTTTAAATAATAAACTTTGTCTTCGGACCTAATATCACTTATTAATTACCACTAATCTAGGCTTAAGTCCGTGGACCCACACGCTTTCATTACATAATCTTTTGGTAAATTATTGAATTAAAAAAGTTTTAATTTCAGTCTCACCATTATTAACTTTTAAGTATATACTTTTATTATCCACAAGACCACAATATTCATGTCGTCATTGTTTGGTCAACCACGACCATGACTATAATACAACGACTGCATATAAAAGAAGTTTATTTTCAAAAGTATTTTTATACTTTGTCTACCGAATTGAATGTTAAGACTTAATAAGAGGATAAGCTTCGAAAATAAGATGTCAATTCACTTTTATCCACGCTACGTACCATGCATTAATTTGTGGTTGTTTAATTATCTTAAACCGTACCCCGGCCTCTGAAAAATAATGGAACCACAATGATGTAAACTAAGAATCCTAAGTATTAACCCTCACAAACTTATCAATTAATGTGTCGAGCTATTAATTAGCTTTTATATTAACCTCCAATCAATATCGCGCTTTTATTAAATTATATTGACTTTAATTAATTAGCAATGATCTGATCATACTACGTACACATATTGATGTGAAACTAAATTAAATGCTCTTAATTAAAAAAACAACGACCTATATCTCACCGCGCACTTCAAAGTCGATTGAACCACCACATATATATATATATATACAGTATGAATTTTCCATATCTATCAACGTGGGTCCCCATTTTTGAGCTAAACAACTATGCGGGCATTCTTTTGCTGGAAATTAATACTTTTCGAGCAAAAAGACTATTACAATCTTAACGACCCATGATGAATGCAAATATATATATATATTTTTTAGAACGGCAGAATAAATTTACTAAAAGAGATCTACCAGCAAGATGTTAGAAATCAATCAACAAGGTCATACAATACTTACAAAGAAAACCACAAGAATAACGACAAAGACACGAAGAAGCTCAGGACT
>JAOEHQ010028006.1:0-13606 GCA_025447715.1 Asclepias incarnata
TGATAGTCATATATTATATATATACATTTAATAATACGTATATTTTAAGATGACCCGTTTTGACCCGGATCTATTTTGATCCGTTTTCAAAATTACCCGTACTGACCCGAACCCATTTTGACATGGACCCGTTTTGACCCGTCACCCAACCCGATCCGACCCGTACATTTAGCCACCTTTAACCATGTTGTTCGATAATGTATATTTTCAACGGCAGCAACGCGCAAGGTATTAGCTAGTTTTAGTTTTCAACTACAAATATAAGAGAATGAAAAAAATTACCCAAAAAAGAGGTTGGCAAATAGCAGTCAGTAAGGGTAGACGGTGTACCCGGGGAAAAACCCGGTCACCGGTCTTTGCCTAATATTAGGGTACCCCGACATATCGGTACCGGTGGGGTGGGGAAATTTTGGGTGAGGGTCATCCCCGGTTTCTTTACCACTCTTACGTACAAACTCATATATATTAAATTCTATATTGATTGTCTTGACACGAAAATCTTTCCACTTCTGCGGTGCTCCTGTCCTGTCTTTTCTTTATCTTTCTTTCTCACACACAATCACACTTCTTCCTTTTATGTATATCTATATCTATATATATATAAACTCACAATTCTGGATGGTTGATTGTTCCACGGTGATGATGTTGATGATTTTGTGTCGACTGATATATATTTTTCTTTTGAGAGAGAGCGAGTAAAGACAGCCTCACAACTCACAGGATTGTGTAGAGAGAGAGTGAGGAAAGACTGTCAAGATGATGGATGTTTGATTTACATATTTAATTATCTTTTTTATATATACGTGGTAGACTGGTAGGTAACTTGTGGCGTGAGTAGATCTTTTCTAAGATTTAATTTTCTTAACAGCTCACTTGATATAGATAACATTCACTGTTTCTAAAAAGAAGGAAAATGGAGGTGGCCAGTAAAAGTCAAGTCTAACTCATTTACTTTGACAAATATTTGATTACTGATAATTATTCCTTAACACTTTCTAATAGTTGTTTGTTTTATTTAAGTTTTTATTACTTTGTACTAGTTTTTAATTTTAATTAATATAATTTAGTTTTTATTTAAAGTTTAAAAAAATAAAAAATAAAAAAAAGAAGGTGGGGAGCGGTGGTGAAGTATTCCTTGTAAGTGGGGAAAAAGTTGGGAAAAATAGAAAAGGTGGGGAAAAGTGGGGAGGGGTGGGGAGGCACTCCTTCCACCCTAATAAGGACAAAAAAGGGCACCGCAACAAGAAACATCAAACAAATACCGATTTTCCCATCTCTTTCTTTTTTACATTTTCTAATTCTATTCTATCATATTTCTTCCTCTTTTCTTTCCCGCAAAATTTACCCAATTTTCTCTCTCTTCTTCTTTATTTCTTATCAAAGATCGATCCGGACACAATTTTCCAGCCCAATATCTTCTTCCTCTTATTCTTCTTCATCATCATCATTGGATTAATCCAGGTTCCCTATTATTATTATTATTATTATTATTATTATTATTATTATTATTATTATTATTATTATTATTTATAATCTAATAAATAAATACATAAATAATTTCATCGTCTTTATTTTTAGTATTTCATATATCTATAGATAGATGCGCTCAGCTCATCAATATATATATGTATTGCTATACTTGCACGATTTATTTGTAACAACTTATTATGTTTATAATAATAATAATAATAATTCAATTAATTCCTTTTCCTAAGTGTTGATTTAATTTTTGATAAGTAGGTGATTTCTAGGGTTTGTTTGACTCTTCTGATTCGATCAAGGTTGACTTTTGTACTAGTATATCTTATGTTGTCTGCCTAGCTACTTTTCAAGCATTTATTTCCCAGTTATTATTTTAAATTTACTTATTACTACTTCCATCACTTTGATGTTTAATTAAATGTTTTTAAGGATTTTCTTTTTTGTTAATTAATTTTTATACAAAAGATGGAGTTGCTCGGTTTATGTTACAAATCACAGGTATATTGTTCAACTTCAAATGACTTTTTGTCATGCCAATGGCAAGTATAAATCTTTATGTTCATATCACATATATATGGCAATGTAGCATCGCTAATCAGACTATCTTATATCCTTCATAAGTAAAATAATATAAAAAAACACTTAATGTGATCGCTTGACGGGATATACATGATTCCACATTGGATTTGATTTGACTTGGTATAGTTTCTAGTCCTGTGAAGATAATCAGTTGGAATTTTTTGATGTTTACTTCAAATGTACGGAATATGATATAGTTCGCTTTTGCCCTGTCAGTTACTAATTTTGTAATATTCTGATCCAGGGTACTTATACTGAGATCTGATATCAGGAGATACTCTGAAGGGTCTTAGGGGAGGTGTACAAACGAAGTTGTAGTTTGTGGGCATCTCCGCAAATTTTGCAGAGTGATCAGTTCAACGGACAAGGGGGGTCATGTATATATTTATCTCATGAAATCCTTGAACTTTTGTTGCTCCAATGAAATTTTCCTTGTATCCTATGGGTGTGGGCTATTTGTCGATGTCGGCAGTCTGTACAGCGTTGAGCTTTATAGGTCTCCAATACTGGACAGAACTTTCATATGTGAAACTAAAGTCAGATGGTTTGATGGGTGAAAATCTTCTTCACCCTGGGGTTGCCAGCCGTTTAATGGAACTATTGTTGAGTTCTTATACCACTTTTGCATTGGTGGTCAATTTTGTTCTCAACATTTTTATACTGATCGTTTTGTCTCTTAAGGTATTTGTGTGTTCTATATATTACATATGTATAAGTACACATAGATACTTGTATCTGTATCTGTACATATCTATTCGTTGCTACTGGATCCATAATAGTTCCTAGTGAGGTCTAGATTACACATGCATGTAATGAACTTAGATTGTAGCCTTTTGTGGACTATGCTTAGACCTGTTACTCTCTGCTATAGGACTTTAAGCCCCAAATATATAAATCATTATTATTTTTTTTAATTATGTAGTTCTTTGTGCAGACAGTATTTTTTGTTGAGTTGCATGCAACCGAGTCTCGGAAATTGGTGGAGCGGCTTGTTAATTATGTTATCTACAAGGTACATGGTAGAGTCTCAAGAAGCAGATTTCGTTTCGATATTTGACTTCATATCTGTTGCTTATGATCATGATGACTATTAGGCCACTAATGTGTCTTTCTGGACATGGATTATAGTTGGTTGTGTTTGTGACAAGCTGGTATGTCAAGACAAAGAGTGTAAATGATTGATTAACCATTACTTCAAAGCGATTAAGAAACCATATTTATTAAAGACCAAGATCCTGAATCATCTTATTAGATTTGACTTTTAGCTTTTCGGGATATAATGTTCGTTGGTATTAATATTTTTGTTGGGATGTACTTTATGAGAGAATGCTAATTAGTCTTTGACTGCTGACGTGCACTTGGTGTTGTCCTGGCAGGGAACATTTCTTCCGTTGGTAGTCACACCAACAATAGTTCAAGCAGGATTGTGGTCAACATGGATGACTGTACTATGTTCTTTGAAGGTTTTATTACACCGCTGCTTATTCTTTTTTTTTTTTTTGGGTGGATGTTAAGAATTTGCAGATTTTACAGCTTCCATTTTTTCATTCTATACAGATGTTTCAAGCTTTAGCCAGGGACCGCCTTGAACGGTTGAATGCATCTCCTTCTGCAACTCCCTGGACTTACTTCCGTGTATATTGTGTTTTATTACTTGTTATCGTTGTCGACTCAGTCTGGTATGTGCTCTAAAATTCTATCATTTAATAAATTTTTAATAAGTTCCTAATATATGCTATATGAAAACAGATCTATGACTTTTCAAATTAAAAAATTCCATGGCCTGTTGGCTCATACGTTCTTTATTGATATTCAGGATGAGGATGTGTCTACTTATATACCAAACAATACCATCGTCTATGTTTCTGTTATTATTCTTTGAGCCTCTGAGTATTGCTTTTGAAACACTACAGGTACAACAATCTAGGTCATCTTTCCTCCTAAGGGAGATGATATGTACACTACATATATTTGCCATACACAACAGGGACTAGTAATATATTGCACAATGTACACCTGTGTATTTATGTTCTGTACATATTACCTCCCCTTACCCAAGTACAATGCCAATCTGCATTTAAAGATTCTTTTTTTCTTTTATTAGTGATATTTTCATAACATGACTGATCAGATTTTTGGTCTAAATTATATTGATTTTTAGGCCATTTTGGTTCATGGATTTCAACTGCTTGATATATGGCTTCATCATTCAGCAGGCAACACTGCAAACTCGAAAATATCAAAGCTCATGGATATGTCAGCAGCAGGCAAGACCTTGTTTTTTTTTTTTTTTTACTATTCTAATGTTTGTCTTTCAATTTTGGGGTATGGTGTGTTTGTGATTTGAAACTGATAAGGAAGTTATTTATTATTCTAGACTTGATGTGTATGTGCAGGCTCATTGTGGGAATGGAAGAGTGTTATATTACGGAATTTTGGTTTTCTTCTAGATATTATGACTTTGTTAATGGCTCTTGGTCATTATGTGTATATTTGGCGGCTTCATGGCATGACATTCCATCTTATAGATGCAGTTCTTTTCCTAAACATACGTGTAAGTTTATTAATATTCTTTCACGTGGTTTATTCTATTTTACAGCATTCATTTGTCTTGTTTATCTTGCACCACCCTACACTAAAACATTGCAAGAGATTCTTATCCTGCCACAATGCCCAACTCATTAGCCCAATTGAGTTCCACTCTAAAACCATTGTTAATAGAGGGAGTAGCCCTTAGCCCCATAAGCTTATGTATTGGCAGTTATTTATTAAATCTTCCAATGTGAAATTGGGTTTACACTCAGTAATCCTCTCCTCAAACCCAAGTCCACTACGCTTTCCCTCCAACGATATTCCATCTACTCTAACTGCTCCATGCACTCATGTTCTAACTGAGCCCACCTGCTCTAACTGAACGACACGATCGGGGCTAACTGAGAAGGCATCATATGCTAAGTGTATATGTGTTGGGATCACCGGATTGCGCCACCTACGCCTTTCACAGTTGGGGAACAACCGCTCTGATACCACTTGTTTGGATCGATACTTGGCCTATCATATAAGCCCAATGGGGTTCCACTCTAAAACCAGTTGGTGTTGGAGGGAGTAGCCAGTAAGCTCATATATTGACATTATTAAATTTTCCAATGTGAGATTGCATTTAAACCCAACAAACATAACATGCTACTTTTGCTTATATAAAATTTATATGATAGACAGGCCTTGTTGAGTGCTGTTGCAAAGCGTACCAAAGGGTTTATTAAGTTAAGGATAGCTTTGGGAACTCTTCATGGGGCTCTCCCTGATGCAACATCAGAAGAGATACAGGCTTATGATGATGAATGTGCCATTTGCCGGGTAATAACAAAATTCTGTTTAGTCGTCTTGTTTGAACTTCTATACAGTTTTTTTGTCATCAAATGTTTTCGCATGTTGGGTATATTCAGGAACCAATGGCCAAGGCTAAGAAGCTCTCCTGTAATCATCTTTTTCATCTTTCATGCCTTAGATCTTGGTATAAATTCGTATTATTTTGTTAAAGTCACTATGGTGTTTTGCTATGATTAAGTATGCTGATACTACCGATTTGACATGTTGATGTTAGGTTGGACCAAGGATTAAGTGACAATTATTCATGTCCTACTTGTCGAAAACCTCTCTTCGTTGGCACATCTGATGGAAATGCTGTTCCTCATCCTGGGGACGTTTCAAGTGATGAACAACTTGCTCGTCAGTTAAGCTCTAGGCTTGATCAGCAAAATGTTCCTGGTCATACCCTGCCAACAGGTGTAATTGCGAATCAAATTCAAACCCCTTTGGAACGTGATGATTGGAGGTTTGTCTCTGCTAAGTTTGATTTCCAATCTTATCATCTATGTGCATATCCATGTTTGTAAGGTAGATCTCCATTACTATGCCATGCAGGGGGTCAGGGCCCGATGCGGGTTGGTTAGGATTTGATGGGGCTGGTCCATCTACAGCTATCAGATCTGTGGGTTTGGGAAGAGTTCAAATGATGATGAGGCATCTTGCAGCTGTTGGGGAAACGTATGCTCAAACTGCCCTTGAAGATGCTGCGTGGAACCTCTGGCCTATAAATTCGTCTCAAGCTAGCACTTCTACTTCAAACAATCCTTCTACCAGTACCATAAGACATCGAGGACATGCTGGTGGTTCACTCGTTAGGACTGCTCCACGTGTTTCAGATGATGATTTATCACACTTACTTGCTATGGCTGAAACTGTTCGTGAAGTGCTTCCCCATGTCCCCGATGAATTAATTTTGCAGGTATTCGCTTGACTATCTTCATGTTATGAAATTATTTTTTTTCATATACTGTTCTGCTATCTAGTATAGGTGCTTAGATAATAGAGGTTGCAATCTCAACCCATTCATTTATGAATGGGTCGATATGGGTTATGTTTTATCTCTAATGAATCAAATAAAAAGATTAGCTACAAAGATAAGGGGTCGAGTTGTTGAAAGGCATCCATAGTGTATGTTAATGCTAATGCATAAAACCTCCTATATCATTTTTTTTACCAAAATTTTAAATTGTTATTGAGATAATCTAAATTTTGTAATCATATTTGGAACACTAGTTTTTAATTATAAGAATGTTCTTTTTTTTTTGGCAGAAAGTGTTTTACAACAACCAAACCATTTATCCCCGTACAAAATTATGTTTTTTGACCCGCTACTTAACATACTCATTTTGAGAACTCTCGTGATGTTGATTATAAATAGGTGTATTGATAAAAATAAAAAATAAAAAAAAATCCAATTTCTCTGTCTTAGTTTGTCGCTTGCATACATCATGTCATATATTCGTATAACAAAAGTTAACTCACATGCTCAGATTCTCACAAGTCACAACCATATAATTACCTCCTCTTTGGTGAATTTGAAGTAGGCTTATGCATATATAAAATCCCAATTGTGAGACATAATGACCTATGCTCTAATCCAGGGAGTCTTTATGTTCATTTGTTAAACTCCCTCAATAATGACTTCAAGAGTTTGAGGTGTGAATGTGTGTTGCTATTTCCTGGTATGCTATTGCTTAGTTTTCGTTGTCTGCAAGCGATATTGGCCCCTTCATCCTTTTTACCACTACACATTATGCGTTTGTTGAAGCTTTATTGTTTTGAATTTGTGCAGGATTTACAGCAAACAAATTCAGTTTCTGTCACGGTGAATAATCTTCTTCAAATGTAACTTAGTATCTGCCGTCACTTTTCCAGCAAAGTCATATTCTCTCCCTTGTAATAACCAAAAAAGTGTGGTGCGGAAGGAGGTTATCTGCTCACAACATCCACACTGTAAGATTTATCCTAAGGTTATAGTTTGTATATACAAAGTGTTTACAAAAAATAATAATAATAAGTTAGACAAAAATTGTTAAAGAAACTGTAGCCCGTTGATATATTTGAGATTTTATGGGAAACAAAAACAAAATTGTACGAGTAGTTTTTAGTGTTTCATTCTGTGAGTGATTAAATATTGCTGTTTGTTTAGAGTGTTGCAATAAAATAAAAATAGTAATATATATATTATGTGGAACAGTTTGCCATGAAAGTAGCACTGGGTCAACTGAGATTGCCTTGTCTTTAAGGACCATTCAAGTGGGGGTATAATAAAAATTAAAAAATTATATGTTCGGATAAATATTTAAGTTGAGATATGATTAGTCTATTAACCACCACAAGGTGAGCCAGGATTGGTGGTCAGGTGTTCTGATATCCCCACAAAAGGTCGGAAAGCATTTCGGAGGTCCCATTGTGACTCCAATACCCCGGTTGGATCGTGTATATTCAAGTCAAAACTTGTATTTTTTGAATAACCTTGATTGCCCGTTCTTTGTTGGCTTAAAAAAAAAAAAAGAATAATGTAGTGGTTTGAAGTTTGAACAAGGGACAGGAGAATTAAAAAAGGAAAGTTGTTTTGTATGGATATTGATGAGGGAGAGGCTCAAATTCCTGTGCAGGTCTTTGTCGGAGCGTTTGATATCTCTTGTCATCGACATTTATTTTGGGACAGTTGTTGGAAACAAGATGTGAAAAGTCTCACATAATTCCAGGCCCATTTATCACTTGGTTTACATTGCACGACAAAAAAAATAAAAAAAAAATAAAGTCACTCTTGAAAAAAAACACTACTTCACTATTTATCTATTTTTGGTAGAACCGTCATTGATCTTAAATTCATTCTAGGAAGTGGCAAATGGGAGTGTTATTAAAATCAAAATAGGAAACTTTTTTTTGATAGCCAAGTACAAAAAGAAGTCATGTCATTCTAGCAATAACTTTTTCTAAACAAAATGTTTTGAACAAGCTATTTTAAGTTGATAGTTTTTGGGCTTTAACAAAAGTAATTGTTTAAATAGCTTTACGAGTCTAGGTTAAAGTGTTTAAAATATTACATATTTAAGAATTTGTATATTTACTTTAATTGTAATAATGTCTTAGTTAAAATGACCTTTATGAATGTTTAAGTTATAAACATAATTTCATTAATCAATTTCTATACTATATCATAAAGAATCTTATATTATTAATTAAGAAATCACATATTTAACCACATAAAATGGAAAGTAATTAACAAAAATTTATTCTTATCATTTTCTAAAATCTACGACACCGACCACTACACAAAGACGGTAACCATCGTCCCACCAACCGACTATCATTGTTGAAGAATTATAAAATGGTCTCAACGCCGTGCATTGTGTGGGCACAATTCTAGTGCTCACAGATACACATGGCTTGAGCTATGAGGCGAGTTTATCCAAAACTTGTCTATTGTTTTGGATATTGGATCAAAATGTGATATTAACAAAAGGATGACGACATGCATGGAGTGTTACAAAGGGATGATAAAGACTGATTCGGGAAATTTATGGGTTGGCAGGAAAACAAGGAGACCCACCCAACGTTAAATAAAAAAATGTGTGGAGAATGGGTTTTAATGAATCATTTTACCATCTGCCTTTCTATCGACATAATAGGGATATCTTTTCATCTATATGTATTAAATTACAAATGGAGAATGCTCCGTCAACTTCGTTTCTCACCTTCTAAGGCTACCTTTGTGTATTGTGATAACATAAGTGCAATGTACATGTCTTCCAATTCCATTTAATACAAACATGCCTAAAATTCTGGTGCTGACAGGTGACAAATCAAAGGTTAAGATTTAGAGAGCGGATAAGTAGAATCCATCATATATCAACACTAATTTTTTAGACATGTTTTTAAATCTACCAAATTAGTCATATATATTATTACTATCGTGAAATCAAACACCTTTTAGTGTCACTGTACACTTGCTCACTATTTTTATGGATAACAACATAAATATGTAGTTGGTTAAAGAAACAAAGAAAAACATAAATAATGAGGATTGAGTAGTTGGTTGGCATGTGGTCAAAGTTGAAGTTTGTAAAACGAGTCCTTGAATTGCGAATTAATTAATAACTTAATTACTCTCTGATTTCATCTTCTCGTCGGGTTTCGTTGATAGTAAATTGTCATGGGTAAAACCGGCCACAAAACACGGAACCACCGTAATTTCTTGAGACCACATATGCGTCACCCTTTCATACAATAATTTTTATATCATTTAAAATTTTTATATCATTTTAGGTAACAGGAACAAATAGTGATGTTAAGCGAAATGCAAAAAATAACATAAAGTCAGAAACAATAAGCAGAGAAGTATAATAAAAATAGAAAAAAATCAATGGATTATTAGATTGATATGCTCTACATTCGTGACGTGAAAAAAAATGATTTACAGATTATCACCTTTTTATTTATTGTTTCGCAAGAAGTTGCCTAGACTAGTTTGAACCGACCTGATTACCTGAATAACTAGATATCCGGGCTTCATTTGTTAGTAACTAGTCAAGCTTGAACGTAATGTTTGCAATTATGCGAGCTCAAGCTCGATGCTCATTTAGCTAATTAAATTAACTATGTTTTCAAACTCGATAAATTTGTCTCATAACTAAAAATTGATAATATAAACATAAATGTGTTATGAATGAGGGTTTCAGGTTAACCAAAAAATACGAATCTTTAATACAAATATATGCAACGTAACCGGATATTAACGAGACTGTTTTTGAACTTTTTCTCAGATCAACTTCAAAATGTTAACCTTTTCTCCAAACCTGAGTCTTCTTGGAAGAAAATCAAGACGTTTTACCATTAAGTCACCTTAATAGTGATTAAAATTGACAGTACGTATGTAGTTTCATTTTTTTTTATAAGAAAGTGGTAATTAAACTAACATTGTTGCAAGAGTACAAATAAGTTATTGGTAGATAATTATTTTTTTTTCTATTTTTAGTGTGAAACTAGTATTGTTGCAAGAGATATTTTTATGATGTTGCTTCGTTTGTATTTCTATGATCATTTCTCCATTTATTTATTTATTTATTTATTTTTTTTTTTTGATGTATGTTACTCCTTAGTTATTTGCCTTTAGGTGGTTCGATTGAGGATGGTACAACTTGGTTTGCACTTGTGAGTACCTACCAAATATTCATACTCTAAATACAATAATTTGGATATTCATCCCCTACCTTTGTGTTGTTGGTCCTTCATTTTCGAAATGATCCACATACATATTTCATACGACCCGCCTACTTCTTTATTATAATTATTGGTTGTTTGTGACACGAAACTACCTCCTTTCACTCTCAATCCATCAAAATGTCCAATTGGCGTTCATGTGGTTAACATTTGATTTAATTTCTATTTTAAAACTTTGGATTATGATGTAATAAATTGTTAGACTATCATAAGAGATATTATCTTGATGATTAGATTTTGTGACAATGTTTATGATCTCATGTGATCATTCTTAAGTCTCAACTAATTAATCTTTAAATAAAAAGGGACCAACTTAATTTGAAAATGAAATATGAAGTAAATTGGGGGACAAGGTGGGCACAACACCTTTCTTGATCTTGTGAATATTTGGTACTTTGGAGTTCACAAGTCTCATCAAAATCCTTCATTTTGCATGTGTTTGTATCTTCAACCCTAGCTTGTATTATTTTGCTTAAAGAATCATGGACAGATCGAGATCTTCATCGAATTAAACCTTATTTTATTTATTTAGAAAATCAGATTACTTTATGCTAAACGTACTGAGATCCCTAAATATATCCCCAAAACATAGTACGTGTTTGTGAAATCAACAATCGTGACAACAAATTGATGGTTAGTAAATAAATATATGTTTTCATAAAAATCTATTAATTTTATTTTTTCATCGTCAGTTAATGTCTTATTTACCAAACTAGCTAGATTTTAAAATCCAAACCAAAAGTAAGAGTTGAAATGTACGAGAATTAAGTATTTTTCTCTCTAATTACTATTTTCAATAATCTTGTCATATATTTTTCTATATATAGTTGTAGGCCCGCTTTAGATCACCCAATTAAGCCTATCACTACTTTATTTAAACTCAATATTCAACTGTGAATAGGCCAAATTTGCCACTGCTTCTATATAAACTGATTCTTTCTCTATTTATTAACTAGTTTTACACGCTTGAGAAGATTAGCAGCTAGGGATCAAATATGGTTTCAATTGGCTCTCTTGTTACACTAATTTTCCTTTTTTCCCAGCTACTTATTTGCATGCATTCTTCAAATGCCCGTCTTCTTCTTCATGCAAATGTTAAACCTTCTTCCACAAAACCACTTCATTTCTCCATTTCTCTCCAGGTATGTACGTAATTATTTTCCCGGTCTCTCAAACTAATTAAGCGATTTAGTATGAGTTTAGTGTCGTTGTTTCATGTTCATGTTCGTGTTATCAGTCATTACGTACAACGAGTGGGGGAAAAAAGACTAATTAATGTATGTTTGTTAAACTTTTAAGCAGGTTTTAGAAAAGAATGGAGGTGGCAAGACAGTAGAAAAAGCTCGAGTGAGCACTGAATTCAAAGGATTGTCCACGAGAAATGCACATGACAATAATACGAAGATCGATGGGGTTTATAAGGAAGGTTCGTCTCAAAACGAACATCTTGGTGTGCTCTATTCGGATTATTCAATGCCAAGAACACGTCCTCCCTCCCATAATTAAGCAATTATTCGTTTTAGTCTGTAAGAGATTAACTTTTGATAGAATTAATTATAGATCGATTATAAGACAACATGCATGACAATTTTGGGCCAAATTTTAATTTATAGATTTTAATTAATGGTACGTAATAAATTTGTTATTTTGATTATGAGTCGATCTGTAAAATGCTGCTGCATGTACAAATTAAGAAAGATGTTTGATATGATATAGTTTAAAAAATAGTTATACATCATTAAGACTCAAATTAATACAAATAAATACACTTGTTTAGTTATTTAAATTAATTATAGCTGCGTTTTTCTAAAGGAGCAAGAATGATTAAATTGCAGGAAGTGAAATGGTTGAGGATCACATGGATTTGCTAAAGGGTACACATGAGAAGGTAATTTTTATGCTTTTTATATACTTCCAGTTTTTTAAAAAGTTTTTAAACATTTAAGGGAAATTATTCAAAAAAAAAAATTTGTTCGATCATAAATAATGCATTAATATTCTTTCAAATATAAATTGTTTATTCAATATGGAATAATTTTGAATCGGAATATATAAATAAATATAAGTGTCATTTTAATTTATTTTTCAAAACAAGGAATGTTCAAAATCTGAGACAAAGACATAAGTTCATAGTTAATACTAACAGATAAATATTAAGACGACACATAATTATTCACACATATTATTTTCTTAACAGAAACAAGAATTGTTTATTAGTTTCTATATATAATCTTACCGTTATTTTATTTTTTTCCCTCTAGTTTACAATGTAACTTGTTAATATTGGAAATGGAAATGAGAACAAACTCAAACATTGGCTCCAGTTTTCTATATATAATGTTGGTCTATGGAAAAAGACTTCCACACAAAGTAAGGAGAAATTTGACCTTGGACCAAGAATTCCTATATCTTGCTTCAATATTAAATAAATCATTTTTAAACATTTATGCAATTAAATTAGAGACTCAATTTAATGTTAATTTAAACGATGATATCCTTAAAACATGAAAACACACGCAATTATATTATATTATATTATATTAGAGCTTAAAATAACAATGGCATATATATTTTATTACGTACTTAATGTTTTTCATATATATATATATATAGGTTCTTGAAAGACCTCATTCGTCACAACACCATCGAAAGGAAGAGGATGCCGGTCTCAAGAGTGATGTCATTGTAGTGATGGACTATCAACCACCTCATCGCAAAACACCTATTCATAACAAATGAGTTTCCAATTAATACGCTTGTATATATGCATTTGTGTTGAGACACATATGTATACGTACACATGTACCATTAGGGCTTAGTAATTTAAAAAGCAAGAAATTTTACACGTTTTGTCATAGTGGATATCCAATTTTAATTCTGTGCATTGTATGTAAGTAACTTGTTATTTTGATCAAATCATGTAACATTTTTACTTGCACCAATCAAA